>CM058047.1:35032411-35070106 GCA_030169165.1 Centaurea solstitialis
AGTAGAAAACCGTGGTTACCAACACTCGGGTGTCAACCGAATTGAACAAAATCTCCACAAATCCATTGATAACCGGCGGTTTCGATAGCATATTTTGGACCTCCACTTCCATATTCGCTTCCTTCCAGAATCTTTCGATTCTAACAACCGCCATTTCTGCCTTTTCTAGAACCTGCGAAGTACAAAGATCAGTTATCACAAGTCTGAGTTCATTAATCGTTGCATCAATACTTGCTCGGCTAATGACACTTTTGGGAGATATAAATTGAGGGGCATTTTCGTCGTTCTTGTTTTCTAGATTCTGAAACAGGGGTTCAGCGAAAACATCGTTTCTGGGTGTCAATTCTTTCCAGCTAGAAATCAATCTTTTGAGCACATAATTAGTTTTAGGAAGTTGAACGTTGTGAAGCTTCTGGTGAGTAATGGGGCACGTGGAGTTTCCTCTTTCTATCCATTTCTGAATAGCTTTACGTTCGTATGTCTGACCAGTTTCTAGAGTGACCGGATCACTAAATATAAGGGTGGTTATTGGACATACGAAATCTTTAGGTGGAGTATGCTTTCCGTCACTAATATGGCTGTCGATTTCTTCCATTAGAACAAAATTAAAGAAAGAAGAAAGATTCAAGAATCTATTCAAGAAAAAGAACTAGTTTTTCTGAACCTTTGAGTTCTCCCCTAGATTCTACTAAAAGGGTGGTTTCCATTTCTAGACTTTAATTGGTTACAGTCCAAGAACACCATTGTTTATGTTCGGTTTTGTTTAGAAATCTTTCGTTAGTTAAGACAGTATTTTTCTTTGAAAATTCAGTCGGATAAAAAGAAAAGATTATGTTTTTCTTGTAGTTATCTATTAACAACTCTATTTCGGCATTAGAATCTAAGGAGAAAATCCAGCAACTTAACATATGGTTTCTTGAAGTAGAATCTTTATCCGGTTTAAATTTCTTTGAAGATGATTTTCCAAGGAATAAAAGATGGAAACTTGCGGAATGTTTTTAGCGAATAAAAATCTCCTGTCCCCAAATCTAACGTCTCCAATTAATCACACATGCAAACACGAATACGACATAAATTATCTTATTGAATGCAAATTCAATTAATTCTTGTCGGTACAAGAAAATTGTGTTTATAGAATGTTCAAAATCTGGGCGTTATAAATGCTTTATAGATGACATTATTTTATAGAACCAAACAATACATTGTCATATCTAAAAGTCTCAAGTAGATTTATATAGCATTTTTAGTCATTTTAACAAGTCCCTTAAAACATTTTTAAAACAAAATGTCATATCAAACATTTTATACATCAATATTTGAAAGTGCCATATAAAAACAATTTTTTAAAAAATGTCGTCAATTTTGGAAAGTTTTACTAAAACAACTAATATGATCTAAAAACTTGTTAAAACGTCCAAATTTTTTTTATAAACCAATTATAACACTTTTAAATAGGACATTTTATTATTTTATCCTATAGATTCAAGTCCAATAAATTATTTAACTGGACACAATTTAGATGTTGATTTTTCATTTTTTTATGATTACATGTTTTATATGATTGGTATACATGAAAAAGACATAAAAGAGATAAGAGTTTTATTAGGAGAAATTTTATTCATTTTGCTTTTGGCTTTGTTGGTTTGGATATGGAATTTTATCCTTCCACCAAGAAAAGATCAAACAAGGCAGCTTGAGTTTGTCCAATTGGGACCAACCAACAAAAAGAAAACAAAATGTATTCTAGTATTTAAATGGGAAATAAGTTGTGTTTGAAGATCCTCGGTTAATGTATTCTAGTATTCAAATGGGAAATAAGTTATGTTTGAAGACCCTAATTCTTGATTACATCAATGCAAACACAAAAAAGGACCATGATTTAAATTAAAATTAGTATCGTTTAAACCTAGTTCTTACAAAATTGTATCATCGATTGGTATCAATTTGATCACGTCTTCGCATATACGAGTAACGTCCTTTACAAATTACAACCTATTGTAAGCAAATGTCTGAAGGTGAAAATTATTCTCTTTAATTTAATTTCTATAATGTTATATTATTTTTTCATCCATAGGAAACTCTATGTAAAGTTTTTACAGGTGCACATCCATTCATTATTTATTTGTTCAGTTGAAATCTTGCATGTATTAACCTCCATATGAAACTTCATGGGAAACTAAACATTTGGAGCTCCATAAAAAGTTGCACATCTTCACATGTGAAACTCCATATAAAGCTACAAAATTTTGATATGAAACCTTCATTAACTTGTCAAATGAGGATTTTAAAAGGGTTTATGACTTGTAAGGGTAACTAACTATTTGATTTGTACAAATGTTACCATTAAACTATTTTTTGTACTTAATAGACCATTGAACTCTTTTTTTTGTACACATAATAGCATTATGACCGGGAATAGCCGGTTTTGACGTGGATCTGTACACATTATACCATTGAACTATTTTTTTTTGTATACATTATACCATTGAACTATTAATTTTTGTACACATTATACCATTAACCTTTGATATGTTTACAAAAAAAAGGTGGCAATTCCTTAAACATAGGAGTCAACCTGGTCAGGTAATCCTCTTCATTGCTCTCTGTCTCGATGGAACCCATGATGTCTCCACCGGAGAACTCAAATCCAACCCGAACCCGTAAAACCTAGTGGAAAATCCATGAGTATGTCTTCGTCGTTAAGGAACTCCGCCACCACCACCGCCACCACCTCCTTCCTCCAACCACCACTCTCCATGGACTTCTTGCTCAAAAAGGAAAAACCCACCACCAACAACAACAAGGGCTCTTCCACTGGGTTTTACGGGTTCGGGTTGGATCTGAGTTCTCCTGTGGAGTCCATCATGGGTTCCATCGAGACAGAGAGCAATGAAGAGGATTACCTGACCGGGTTGACTCCTATGTTTAAGGATTGCCACCTTTTTTTGTAAACATATCAAAGGTTAATGGTATAATGTGTACAAAAAATAATAGTTCAATGGTATAATGTATACAAAAAAAAATAGTTCAATGGTATAATGTGTACAGATCCACGTCAAAACCGGCTATTCCCGGTCATAATGGTATTATGTGTACAAAAAAAAGAGTTCAATGGTCTATTGAGTACAAAAAAAAAGAGTTCAATGATCGAATAGTTAGTTACCCTTCCAGGTCACAAGGGTACAAAATAGATGAAAAGGCATGATGATATTGATGTGTTTTGGAAAGAATAAAATGTTCATTTTTACTAAATTTATTTTATTGTAAATTTTGTTATATCTTATATATTTTAGATTTTAAAAAATAGGTTGACCATCTCCATTTAAAAATTAAAGTTATATGGTAAGGTTCACGGGAAAATCTAAAACAAAAAACAAAAAATCGTGGAACACCCTGTTAGCCTTCCATCTGGATCATATGTACTTGTACATACTATAATTTGTAATTTGCACACGTGCTCATGCACTTGTGCATAAAAACCCAAAAACAAACTTACTTTGATGATATGCACATAAAAAGTTGAGATGGAGGAATTCAAAGGTGTTCCTCGGTTTCCACTTCTTTGAGGTTTTTCTTTTGAGGTTTCCCGTTTTGTTAAGGTTTTTCCTTTGAACTTCCTTGTATAATATTAGAAATGCTCAAATTTAAGAAAATTATTCTCTCAACTTCGTGTGATTAATATATAAGGTCACTAGCTGGTTGTATTGTCAAAATTATTAACATTACTGATTACAACCCAAATGGATACTTTGAAAATTACAAAAAACTCCTCTATAAGGGCAACAATGACACTAATTTAATCAATGCAGCAGCTGCATTTTGAGCTGCCAAAGGGGCAAAAGTGGAAGCTTCATTAGAAACTGCAGACCCTCCACCAGCTAAATCAGAAAGAGACCTAATTGCAATAAATGGGATCTTTTGTTGATAACAAATTAGTGCAACTGCAGCACTCTCCATATCAATTGGGGTCACATTGAATTTGGTACTTAGAAAATTTCTATAAGCCCCATTATCTACAAACACATTTGCACTTACACCCCTCTGAACTCTTACCACTTTAGGTGCTCTTGGTAAACAGGTGGTAGCATTTATACATTTCTCCAACTTCATACCCTGGACAATTACAATATACAATTTCAATCCTTCTGATTTCAGTATAGGTATTGTCTATGAGGAAAATAAATGCACGTACCTCGAGTTGCTTGGAAATTGCGAAGTAATGTTTGTCTACTGGCACCCAGAATGCATATTGTCTAGTTTCAGAGTATGTGTTAATCGAGAATACTTCTTCTGGCATATACCAAATACTGTTTAAAAGGTTGTCTTTGTGTCCACCGTGTTTTGTGGTTGTGCCGTTATTGTAATCGGAGAATTTTAGGTAGCCGAGTGTTCTTGAGTCTTCTAGAGGTACCTCGCTTTTAGGTTGTCCATATCTCTATAATGGAAAAATATTATTATGCGAGTCAATATATTGTTACATAATTCAAGAGCTAAGACCATCTTTATTTTGTGTCTTTTCTAGCCATTTTTGATAATTCAATTGTTCAACATGAAACTAGTGTCATACCTGCCATAACCATAGGCCTGTATGCGCCCAAAATTTAGGGATCGAGACATCTCCAATTTCGAGTTCGTTATTTGCATTTCCTGCAATACCAAAGTGAAGAACCCCTTTCACGTTGAACAAACTTAACAACAATTGTGTGGTAATACCTGCATTCAGCTACATGACCATATAATTAAGACGATAAATGTATAAATATATGTTGTGGAAAAGAAAAATAATTAACCAAATGGAAACACAATTTGATTTTGGTCACCACAAATGCAATTTAATTAATTTACAGAGTTATTGAAAATCTTTGTGAAATATCATCACTTACCATGCTTAATCCAGTCATGACGATAATGATCTTTTGTTTTTCCAAAGTTCCTAACTGAAACCTTCTTCCTATTTGGTTACATCATTTCAAGACAATTAGTAATGTAGATGATGAGGTTTTCCATAACATTTTTCAATTATGTGAAGAACATGCTCGGTGCAAATAGATCCGGAATTTTTTTCAAGTGATGTCACTATAGCAAGCACAAAACCAAAAAAAATAAAAATGGTAGCCTTCTTTAGGGACTATAAAGAAGTCTACAATACGCTTGAACAATACTATGTGGTGAGATTGGACCCATGCACCGAGGGCTTGCTAAATCCGTCATTGATGCCAAGCCATAAAAATTTTGATTCTTTTTTTTGAAGAGGTATCCCATACCACATTGGGCCCAGACTAATCCTCGGCAATTTTGGGCTGAAGCCCCTGCTAAAGCATGCAGCTCGGGGTCGAAGCCCCGTACCTCCAGAATGCGTCCCACATGGCTCGAACTTGGGTTCACCACTATGTAGTGTCCAAGCCTTACCACTAGGCTAACACTCCTTTGGTAAAAAAAAAATGAAAATAAAAATTTTGATTCTCGTAACCAAATTTTTTACATATGTATCGCAACCATCGATCAACACATATACATGTCTTTCTTATTAATTTATATTCAAAGCAATATTAAGGAAACTAATTATTAGTATAATTAGATTCTAAGAAAAAGAAAGTGGTTGCAAAAAGAACAAATTTTAAAACAACGTAAAGTTATATAACTAGATTCTAAGATATATATATCATAATAATCACTTTTAATAACACATCCAAACACCCCCCTAATTAAATCATGATGATTTCTTTTGACCCATGAGACCATCTTGTAGCCGTTCGTTCACACAACTTCATGGTATTATATAAGTGTGTTTAATTGTGTGAATATATTAGTAATTACGTATTTGTTTACCTGAAATATCAAGATACGGTCGCTTTTGATTTACCACAAAACTCGATGATTGCAAAAGCGGATTCATTTCGTAATCATTGGGCACGACAACACCAATATACGGACCAGCCTTGTTTACACTATCAATCTCTTTCAATAAACTCTTGGAAATCATACACTCTCCTGGATTCACAAAGAAACATAAACACCATCCCAATATCAAAAGAACTCTCATCATAATTATTGTGTGTGTATGTTGTAGTCTTTTTGGTGTGTGTAAAAGGTTCTTCAAGAACTTCAAAGGTTTGATTGTTTGGGGGATTTATTTCAAGGTCTAGAAAGTAGACAAGTCCATCAATAATGTGTGGTTGTTGTTTTGCATATTCAATTGACACGTGGCAATCACTAAAATCAGTTAGGATATGAAAACAAAAAGATCAACTTCAATGAAAATTTTTGAAATAGGAGGAAGACATAGATCTGAAATGCTTTAGGATTTTAATTTAACATAAATAGATAATAAAGTAAGTTGTCTTTAAGCAATTTTTAAAAATCAATAATTTAATCTTCTCTAAAATTTTATTAAAAATACTTTATATATCTATTCAAAAATCAAATTTATTAAACTAAATAAAATTACATATAATTAACTTACCAATGAATGTCTAGCCCAGCGGTGGTAGGTAACATCCTTGCGCTTGTCTTGAAAGATAGGTTGGCGCGGGTTCAAGTCCCGCTCGGTGCAAAAAAGGCCAAAGGCCTTATAGACCTTTTCTGTGGTATCCAGCTCTTGACCGGTCTTCGGGTCGGTTAAGGGGTGAGTCCATGGGTTGGTCTTCGGATCAGCTCATGGGCGCGAGGGATTAGTCGGTGCCCGTATGGATCCGGATACCCCCGGAACGTGTGTGTGAGTTAAAATGCCGTTCAAAAAAAATATAATTAACTTATATTTATTTAAAACCTAATAAGTTTATAAAAGAATTGATCTGTAAAAAAATACAAGTTTAAAATAAACAAAGGAAATCAAGATAAATTTATGGAAAAAGTCCAAAAAAAACCCAATGAATTTTATTGTTTGGAATTGTTAAGTCTTTGGATAATTTTTTGGAACAAACAAATCACTTGATTTTTTAAACCTGCTAAATAAATCACAGGACTTTTTAAAACCTATTAAATGCATATCATTATAAAACTTATAAAAATTGTACCTAAGGCATAAATAAAGATAGGAAAAAGTCCATAAAAACACAATTGACTATTCCATTTTGAAGGAGAAATTATTAGACAATTCTTTTCTAACAGATAAATAATTAGATTTTCTAAACATGGTTAAATACACTCTTTTCACCCTATAAAACCAATACATATATAAAATCACTTGTAGCTTGATGTTTGTAACTTGATATTTCAATTACGAAAATATGACTTTCATATTTTCATTAATTATATCCCTACATATTTTATTGTGAATATATTTTTGAATATTCTGAGATTTTATTAAATCTTGAATGAATTAATTTATCTATATAACCCCCATTGTATTTATGGGGTAAGAACACACCACTTGCGACTTTTGTTGTGTGGTTACCGATCATGAGGCTATCCACCACTCACCTCCACCACACTTTTGGTCCATGGTCTCCATATTCAACATCAAACAAGTCAGAGACAATGTTTTGAAATAATGATTGCTCGAGGAACCTGGGTGTTTGGAAAACTCCGGTCTAAGTATCTTATCTGTTTAGGATTCGAATTTAGACGTAAATAATAATTATGGCCATTGAATTATTAGAAGATTGATATTTTATAATTATCGAGATTAGACTAGGCATAGCCTAGGATACCCTTAAAAGACATTTTTCTTTGTTTCTTATACACTCTCATGGCATCATCTAATACCCCAACCCACTCAAAAGTTGGTAAAAACCGAACCTGCTCAGGCTCATTCCTATATTTTTTGGGTCCCGTGCGTACGTAAAATCAACGGCCCCCAATAAGCACAAAAAATAAGTCTTTTTCATTTGTGAAAAAAGTGAGTACAACAAATTCTAATAATTCACAAGGAAATAAGCTTTATGCTTCTTTATTATAGATAAAAGAGAAATTAAGATTTTTTTGTGTGTGTAAGCGTGGGTTTTTCGGACAACTTATACGCATCGACTAATCCGTTAGGCAAATGGTCTGGAGTTATCGCAGGCCACAAGTACTTGGTATTTATGTACTCCTTATTAGATAATTAACAAGGATCCTTCTTCACGAATGTCTATGACTTGGTGGCTCGTACTAGTATTTTTTCACAAAATCAGTTTAGTGCAACTGTGCAAGTGTAAAACTGTAAATCGACTTTGAATCCCATTTATTCTAGTCTAATATTCAAAATTGATTTGAACCCTAGATATTCTAAATAGATTTCCACTTTTCAGTCTAATATTGTAAACTTAGCTGTTGTACTCTAAATGTGGCTACCTAAATTGATTTCCAAATTATTTTTAAATTGATTTAAATGTGGCTACCTAAATTGGTTGTAATCATTTTTGACCTGCCAACCCGTTTATGGCCTGTCAACCTATTTCTGAGCCGGCGACCCACCAACCTGCGACATGACCCGTCATGGGTTAGGGTTAAAGATTTCGACACTAGTTAAACGAGTTGTGTCCAGGTTGATGTTTTTGGCCTGTCAACCCAAACATGATCCAATTACCCACCATTGTAGATGGAAGGGGAAGAGATGGACTTGAGATGGGTCGGCAATTTCGATGACGATGGCCAACGAGAGGCTAGGGCATTGGTGTAGGGTTGATGGACATTTGGGTTTTCCATTTCACTTTTTTTTAATTTGTAAACCTATTTACGTGCTCTTCTAGTTACCTAAGGATTTGTAAATTAAAGGAAGTATATTTATGGGTTTACTACCCCTAAATGTATCCAAGTTGTCAGTTTTTGCTATTTTATGTACTGTACTTAAAAAATTATCATTTAATGTATTAAAGTTTCAAAAACAACCATTTAGTGTATCGTGAAACTGGTTGAAGAGGTAGTCGGTCATTCCGGCCATCCGGTCATCTTCTCCGGGGACTTTTCCGACGACCACACCAGTCTGGCGACTTTTCCGGCGAAATGGGTAACAGCTTAAGGTTTTGTTTAGCTTGTGTTCCGGCGAATCTTGATCTATCGAACACCTCTAAGCTCAAAACGGGCAACATTTACTTCCCGTAGACCCACACACAAACAAATAGTCGCCAGAATTGCTTGGCGAAACGATTTTGCCGGTGACAAGTTGCCAGACAGCTAGAGCTTCTTGGAGCTGTAGGAGATCCCAGCCGGAGTGGTATAGTCGTCGAAGTTGTACAAGTTGCTCGCCGGAATTGTACGAGTCGCCGGAGTTGTAGGAGATTCTAGCCGGTGACAAGTTGGAAATTGACTCCTTCTTCATCGGTGCCAGTGAACAAGAAAAAGTCTCTGGAAAATATCAAGAAGGTCACGGCAGCGGTGGCGGTGGCCGACGGTGGAGTGGTCGCCGGAGAGAATAATGGGGTTCGGTTGAGTTGTTCTTCCGATGTGGTGGTGGTGGTGTCGGAGAAGAGGAAAGATGGTGGTCATCGGAGAGCTCGCCGGAAAAGTCTTCGAAGAAAATGGTGGTCGCCAAAAAAGTCGCTGAAGAAAATGGTGGTCGCCGGAAAAATCGGCGGAGAAGATGGTTGTCGCCGGAGAAGATGGTGACCGGCTATAATCTTTGATAGCAGGTTACGATATGGTAGTTTTTGAAACTTTAATACATTAAATGGTAATTTTTTAAGTACGATACATACAATGGTAAAATGTGACAACTTGGATACATTTAGGATAGTAAACCCTCTGTTTATAACTCATCTTAATTAGTTGTCCAAGGATTTTTATGTTCTAAAAAATGTTCAAAACAACTTAATCATTCCAAACCTTAGTTCATAAGATTTTTGTAGAATTTTTCTTAAATTTATATATCTTTTTAAGTTGAAAAATTGAAATATACAGGTAAGATATTGAAAATTTAAATTCGCTTAAGAAAAGCTTATAAATATATCACAAAGCTACAAAATAATTAAACCAACAACAAAACAAAATTTATAAATTAAAGTTAAAATAAATTGATCGTTCAAAGACGTAAGAACAACTATTACTAATTTACTACAACATAATTAGATTTATATAATCCTCAAAAAAATTAGGTGTTTTAAAGAATTTTTTTTATAGGATGTTTGTTTTAATAGAAAACTTTTTTAAATCATGTCATATAAAATTGTTAAATGTGATGCTTTGTATTATGAGTTTCCTAAAAAGTTATGATGATATATAAAAGGTTTTATAAATTTATTTCAAGGTCTTTTAGTTAATACATTTTATTTTTTGGTTCTATAAATTAAGTCGTATAAAGTGATTTATTATTGTGCTTATTTTTTAATGTCTTAGGCCATCCGCAGCCCAGCGGTTTGGCTCACGGTACCGCTCCCCTACCGGCGGTAACACCGCCGAGGTGTGCCGGTGTGGGGACGGTATGGAGGGCGAGCGGCATCTCCATGCCGTTCAACAAAAAGTCTCAAACACACACACACACATACATACAATCTATATATATAAAGGTAATATTTTATTATTTAAATCATACAGGTGGTATGACCTGTACGGCTGTGAATGAAATGGTAAGGTAGTGGTAAAGCTGATGTGGCGCTGAGGTGGCTGCCTGTGCAGGTGGTATCACCTGCACGGCTGCGGATGGCCTTAAAAACCTAAATGTCTTTAACTACTATTTGTAGTTTTTATTTTGTTGTTATTTTTATTTATTTATAGTCTGACCATACATTAATAGTTCGTGTGAACTATAGTTTCTATTTTAAAGTATATTTTAATAAATTTGATTTTTAATTATATATATAGTATATATTTAAATTAGAAAGTTAAAAAACCGTGAAACAATTAAATCTTCGAGATGATTCAATATTTTTAGTCCCAAGAGTTTATTTAAAACCAAGTTAGTTCTTCATGATGATTGGTAACTAACAATTAAATACAGGATTCTATATATTCTAAAAAAGAAAGAGTTACAGGATTATCGGTGTAGATAGTTTGTTTTAAAGATAAAATCGACAACTAGTATAATTCACTGCTTTTTTTTCCTATCCTGCCATTCTAGTATATCCACATCATTTTTATCTTTAAATTAATATTTATATTGTTATATCCTTTTCATCCATTTTTTAACTGTGTTTTTTCATCCATAAAAAGTTGTATATGAAGTTCTTACACGTGTTATATACATCAATTCAATTATTTATTTGCTTAGGCCGAGCGTAGCATGGCGTGGGTTGGGGAGTTCGGCGGGTAGAGTGGTAAGGGGCTGGCGGGTAAAGGGTAGCGCGGGTAGGGGTGTGGGTTTCCTGATGAACCCAAACCTCTCACTTTCTTTTTTCTTTCTTTCTCTCTTTTAAGATATATAATAAAAAATAATAAAAATTCAAAGCGTGTTGTGCTACTCCGCTTTAAAGTTTAGAGGGTATGAAAGAAAAAACTAATTTAATGTTAAGATGATATAAAGATATAAAAGTATGAAATGTTAATAATAATAATAATCATGTTTTTATATATAAATATGGGTTCAAATGTGGAATTTCGTGCAAATCTTAATCTTTGAAGCTCCATATGATGTTGCACATCTTCACATGTGAAACTCAATATAAAGCCAAATTAAACCTTCACATGTGAAAGAATTTACAAAACGAGAATCTTAAAATGAAATACCAAAATAGATAAAAACAAAGTACAATAATATTACTTTTTTAGAAGGTTTACTTAGAGTAAAAAGAGTAGAGGGTGGTGGTGGAAATGGTGAGCTCACCACTTGGGGATGGGGTGGGGTACCACTCCCTCATGGTGTGGTGGGAGGGAGAGGGTGGTGAACACCACATGGTGTGGTAGGAGGGTGGTGGTGGTTTTTGTTTTTTTCTGTGTAAAAATAAAGGAGATGGGTTCCATAGTTTAGGTGTGGTGAGATGTGATCATTACGGGTTTTAGTGGTGTCTGAGTGATAGTTTGAGTGTGTGAGTGAAAAACTGTTGTCCCCGACCCATCGGGGAACCCGGTCCACTCGCCCTAGTCGGGGACGGGGATTCCCTGGTAAACCGGGTATTGGGGACGGGGACGGGGATCCCCGTTTTCTCAAACCGGGGATGGGGACGGGGACGGGTTTAGCACTCCCCGCCCCCGCCTCATACCCGTACCCGTATATATATTAAGTATTTTTTTAAGTTATATATTGTTTTTCTATTATATTCTTATATGGTTGTTCATATTGCGATAAATTATGAATATTAATTGATGTGGTTTTAACTATTAGTTGATACGTTTTGGAACGTGTGTCATTAAAAATAATTTTAGGATTAAGTTTAATTTGTTTTGGTATTACGTTTATAAATTATTATACGATTACGTCTATAAATTATTAAACTATACATTCTTAGTTTTTATTGGACATATGCGAGATTTAAATATGTATCGTATCTCAAAACATTTAATTTAAAATAGATTATATAAACGGATATAAAATCCCCGTTTCCCCGTTGGGTACAGGGATGGGGATATGATAAAATTCCCCGGTGGGGATGGGGAAGGGGACGGGGATGACGATGAAGGCTCGGGGACGGGGATGGGGATCGAGGTCCCTGCCCCAAACCCGCCCCATTCCCATGCCTAGGAGTAACCACTACTTTCACTCTTAGGCTTTGTTTAGACTACTTTCTTGTAATTTTTACCGAGAGCTAATATTCAGCTTCACGGCTTGGTGGTTAAGTTTAACAATATTGGTGTTAAATATAAATTAAATATAATGTTTGATTTTTAGTATAATTTGTTTGATTCTAATTCAAATTAGATCTTTAAACTTTTCAGAATTTTTAAAATATTGGGGTAGATCATCAGCTGTATTTGCAACCTAAATTTTTTTTAATCACTTTTTTTATTAGAAACATTCAAATTAAAAAAAAAAATTCTCCAAACTCCAGGTAATTAATTTATAAAATCACCAGATGTGAAATAGAAATAATTAATATTACCCAATGGTACCTGAAAATTACAAAAAGCTCCTCTATGAGGGCAATAATGGTACCAATTTAATCAATGCAGCAACTGCATTTTGAGCTGCCAAAGGGGCAAAACTGGAAGCTTCATTAGAAATATTAGAACCCCCACCAGCCAAATCAGAGAGAGCCCTAATTGCAATAAATGGGATCTTTTGTTGATAACAAATTAGGGCAACTGCAGCACTCTCCATATCAATTGGGGTCACATTGAATTTGGTACTAAGAAAGTTTCTATAAGCCCCATTATCTAGAAACACATTTGCACTTACACCCCTCTCAACTCTTGCCAATTTAGGTGCTCTTGGTAAACAAGTGGTAGCATTTATACATTTCTCCAACTTCATACCCTGGACAATTACAATATAAGGTTTCAGTCCTCTTGATTTCAGAATAGGTATCGTTTACGAGGAGAAGAATTGTACGTACCTCGAGTTGCTTGGAAAGTGCAAAGTAGTGTTTGTCAACCGGCACCCAGAATACATGTTGTCTGGTTTCAGGGTATGTGTTGATCGGGAATACTTCTTCTGGCTGGTACCAAACACCGTTTAAAAGGTTGTCTCTATGCCCCTTGTGTTTTACGATTGTGTCGTTATTGTAATCGGAGAATTTTAGGTAGCCGATGGTTCTTGTGAAGTCACCGTTGGATTCTAGTGGTAACTCGCTTTCAGGCCCTTCTCCGTGTCTCTGTAGTTGAAAAAGTTGTTATTACGTGACTCGGTATCTTCTTATGTAACTCGAGAGTTGGGACCATGATTATATTGTGTCCTTTTCTAGCGTTTTTTTGACCATTAGTTCGACATTAAACTAGTTGACCTACAAAAATTGCCTTCGGTCATACCTGCCATAACCATAGGCCCGTATGGGCCCAAAACTTAGGGATCGTAACGTCTCCGACTTCAAGTTGAATATTTGCATTTCCGGCAATACCAAAGTGTAGAACCCCTTTCACCTTGAACAATGTTAACAATAACTGTGTGGTAATACCTGCATTCAGCTACATGACCAAATAATTAGGAGGACAAATGTATACTTAAACCTTTTTTATAAGATAAATAATTAAACAAAATGAAAACACAATTATTGATTTTGGTTACCATAAATGCAGTTGAATCCACAATGTTATGAAAATCTTTGTGAAATATGTCACTTACCATGCTTAATCCAGTCATGACGATAATGATCTTTTGTTTTTCTAGAGTTCCTAACCGAAACCTTCTTCCTGCATGTTTGGTTACGTTGTTCAAAGACAATTAGGAATATAGATAAGGCTTTCCTTAACATTTTTCAATCATGTAAAGAACATGTTAAGCATCGGTAGATCTAGATTTCTTTTTTCCAAACGATGGCACTAGTGCACACAACCAAACAAAATGGTGACATTTTTACGAATTATAAAAAAATTACACTATACTTGAGCAATACTTAGTGGTGACATGGGACCCCACAGAGGGCTTACTAAATTCGACCCTGATATCAAATCAAAAAGATTTTGATTCACGTGGCCAAAAATTATACACATGTAGCGAAACCACTTATTGATTTCTTATTAATTGATTGATATTCAAAGCAATAATATATTGCGGAAACCAATTAAGAAGTCAACTAATTTGGATTTCTATGATATTTTGGGTCAAAATAGTTAGATTCATGGAAGCAAGAAAGTAGTTGCAAAAAGAACAACTTATAACACAAACATTAAGTTACGTAAGTATGCCTAACTTTAATAAATGATTAATCACACTATAAAATAAATGGCTTTATCCAATGGCAACCTACATTGTGGGAAGTGGGGTGTGTGGACCCCACAAAAATTTTTATTTTTTCTATTGTTATAGTTATAATTTTATTTTGGACTCCTTTAAAATTATAAAAATGACTCCACAAGAAATCAAGAATAGTAGACTTGCACCTTACAATTTTCAATTTTCATTAATCTATATATTGTGGTTATTCTTGAAAAATTAAGAGGTATATATTCTAAAGCTTAATGTACAACTTGTTAAGCCATGTACAACCCACTTCCTATAAATCTCTCTCTTAACCCACCCCACGTACAAATTTTCTTTTTCATTTATAAATTACACTTAGTACCCTTGTAATTAATCATTTAATTTTAGTTTAATCCTTTATTTTTTCATTTTTCATTTTATAACTTTATCATATTAACACAAATAATCATATACAAAGTAAAATGGATTAAAAAATACGTTTCTCCTTTAACAAATTATATCATTGTAACCGTCTCGTCAATACCTTCGAAATGAGTCCAATATTGAATATTTTTTTATTTAATCATAATGCTAAATATCACAAATATGTATATGAAACAATTACTTTTATATTCTCACATTCTCATTTTCCATTTAAAACCCATATTTAAAATACATAATCATAGATCAACTCTAATACATTATAAAATGTATTTTTTGTAAATTATACCATTATAATTATCTTATCGATAACTTGAAAATTATCTCATCATTCAATATTTCTTTAACTTAATAATATTGTAAAATATGATATATATATATATATATATATATCGTGATTTTCAACAATGATGTATCCATATTCTTTTAGTTTTGTACATTTTACACGTTATCGACTTTAGATTAATCTTTCGAGTTATTGATTTTAAATTCGAGATGATTCGCGCTACAACGTGCGCATGTAGGTATCTAGTAATTAATGTAAATTAAACAGATTTTCACGTCTAATAATGATCGACATCATCTGTTTGTCTCCATTTTTTCCTCATACCATCAATAACATATTACCCGACCCATAACAAATTTTTTTAGGTACGTTGTCTATTTTTACAACTGACTCATATTATCACATGTTGGACCCCACTATGTTTGAATCCTAGATTCGTCGCTGGCTTTATCCATAAAAATCACCCACCGTAATTTCTACAAGTGCTTACCAATGCATGGTTCCAGTAAAATTCTATGTTTCTCCATAAATCATTCATAAATCATTTGGAAGGGATCATGAGTAATTAATTTGTCAGTGACAAATGAAGTAGCGGATTGTTCAGGAAAAATTGCATATGTAAAAATCTTTCATTTAGTAGTGTATAAGTATAATTATAGTTCTTATATCACAATAATCACTTTTAAATAACACATCCAAACACCCCTGAATCATGTCGACTTCATTTGATTCACGGGAGTGCCAAAGTGACCGATCTCACAAAATTTGAAGTATATATATAGAAGGAAGTTCATTTGTAAACCCAGAAAAACGTGTAAACCGTGTAAACGCATGGTTGGATACATAAATCAATGAAAAATCTTTTGTAAAGTTATTTAATATATGATAAAAATGTTTCATATACTAAATTTTTGTATGAAATTGTTTCATATGAAAGTGTTTATTTACTTAAAGTGAAAAAGTTTCACGGAAACGAGAAAAAAAATTTCATACGAATAAAAAACACCAAAATATGAAACAATTTCATCAAATTTTGATGTTTATGAAACATTTTCATAATATCAAATAACTCATTGAATCAATTCCACTGATTTAATCTATGCAACAATGAGTTTACACGTTTTTTTGGGTTTACAAATTAACTTCCCTCTATGCAACCATAACTTTACACTGTTTACACGTTTTTTTTGGTTTACAAATGAACTTCCCTCTATATAAATATATATAGAGGAAGAGAGAGATAGAGAGAAAGGTTCAAATGAGAAGTGCTAAAAAAATACGAAGTAGAGAAGTGATCTCCACCACTCATCCGGTCAATAAAGGTGGCTTTGACCAGTTACAGTGGACGCGATCACGGGGGATTGACATGATTCATGGGAGGGTAAATATTATTAAAGGAGGGGACTTCTTTACTGAGCGGATGAGTGGTGGAGATCACTTCTTTACTTCTCATAATTTTAGCAGTTCTCATTTGAACATAATACTATATATATATATATTAGGTTCAAATGAGAACTACTAAAATTATATATAGGATTTTCTTTTGCAATCTTATTTTTGGTGTGAACTTGTGAACTTCGCCAAAAAAACGATTATATGATGAAATTGGTTCTTGAAATTGTTTAATATGATGAAACTATATTATATGATACATTTTTTTTTGTTGAAATTGTTTCATATTTCAGTGTTTTTAAGTAACATAAAAAAGTTTCATAAAAATATATGACACAATTTCATAAGAATGGAAAATCACGTAAAAAATACCGAATATGAAACATTTTCATCAAAAAATGAATCATATAATATAATTTCATCATATTAAACAATTTTATGAACCAATTTCATTGATTTAACCAATGAAATTGTCGTTTTAGCTTGAGTTCACAAGTTCACACAAAAATAAGTTTACAAAAAAAATCCCTACATATACATACATGTGTATGTGTGTGAATACATTAACAATCTTATAAATATTGATTTTCAAAGTTTATTTGTTACCTGAAATATCAAGATGCGGTCGCTTTTGATTTACCACGAAGCTTGATGATTGCAAAAGCGGATTCATTTCGAAAGCATTGGGCACGACAATCCCGATATATGGACCAACCTTGTTTACACAATCAATCTCTTTCAATAAACTCTTGGAAATCGCACTCTCTCCTATATTCACCAAGAAACATAAAAACCATCCAAATATCAAGAAAACCTTCATCATCTTTGTGTATGTGGTTTAGGGTGTTTTCAAAGTGTGTATAGTATAGGTTTCATCAAGATCTTCAAAGGTTTGATTTTTTGGTGGGTTTAATAATCCAAGAAGTGGAATATTATAATATTCATAAGAATGAAACGTAAGTGATCGAAGGACTACAAAGTTGACAAGTCCGTCAACGTTGTATTGTATGGTTCTTGTTAAGAGAATTGAGTTTGACAAGTGGCCATTATTAATATCACTTTGGGTTGTTTTTTACTAACAAGATTGGATATGTGGTATCCTGTGGTCAAACTTAGTCTTAGACAGTCGCAATTTAACTTCGAAATGTTGGTTAGTTCGTTGATGTTTTATACATTAGATCAATGTGTTCAAATCTTTTTTTGCAATTTTTTTTAAAGAAAATAATAAGAGAAATTAATTTTTTAGTCTTTAAAAAATAGTGTTAACCCCTCCTAATCATTTTCTCCCCAACATCTTCAGAATATCCATCATCACCCTAAAAATTTTACACTAATGATTCATATAAATCACTTAGTGGGAAATGGCCCATTAGGGGTCAGTACACAAAGATTTAAGGTCATTTATTCGAATTGCTCTCCGTTTCTAAGTTCATAGCCTTCGCCGTAGCTTCATCGATGTTACCTACCAAATAAAAGGCCTGTTCAGGAAGACCATCTAATTCTCCGTGGACCGAGGAGAAAGGGGGCTCGGCGGGAAGAGGATTGTACCGTGAGAGAAGCAAGGAGGTCAACCTCTTTCAAATATACAACATGGATTCTGGCATGCACTTTTCACAACCTTAAAATTTTGACACTAAAATGGATGAACAAAATATTAGCACACACCACCATATGTTCTACATGAGGTCTATCCATGCTTAGCCCTGTCATGTAACAATACTTGAGACACCAAATTAATTTTTATTTTATCATATTAATCCCATGTATTATTTTCTATACCGAACACATCCTTAGACCTTACTAATATTTAGTTTATGATGATTATTATAGTTGTAAATACACCCTATTATTGTCACAAAAAAAAGTTGTAGAAAAGGGTGCTAAATAAACCGCATAACCAAAACCGAACCGCAAACCCAACATAATCCAACCGTATTGCGGAAAAAAGAGGTTAGCTGCAAAAAGTGATCAATAATATTCGGAATATTTAATTAGTTATTGGCACGGTCAAGTTCATGCTTGGTACTTGAAAACCGGTTATTGAAACTACCTGAACCACTTCTACTGTTATGCGTCTGTATATAAAAGGGTTGAAACAAGAACATATTTAGTTTACAAAAACGAGAGAACACCATTTTACTAAGTCAATCACATATGATATTACAATTCACACGACTTTTGGCGCTACCTAGGTTGGCCAAGTCACCTGCACACCACCAGGTCCCCTCACATGTATTATTACATGGGATAATTATGTTCTTATATTTTCGTAAAATGGAACTGCTTTCGTTTGAACCTATATATCGATGAGTAAAAAAGAACATAATCAAAATAAGAAACACAATTTTTGCCAATTGCCAAATCGCATATAATTTTACATTGAAATAAACATAAGATTACTGAACACAGTCAATGCAAGTCATAAGCATAGCCATAATCTTCTGAATCACATGTGATTTAAGTGTTATTATGTTGTCTTATTTGGTCACTATTTTCATTTAAAACAAACATATATATATATATATATATATATAGAGGTTCATTTGTAAACCACAAAAAATGTGTAAACCATGTAAACCAATCATAGCCGTTGATCAAAAAAATCAAAGGACGATATGGATTCATAGAAAACATGGAAATGTGAAATATATGGTAAGTCATTGATTATTGAAAGATGAAAATGTGAAATATAGAAATGTTTTTGAAAATCAAGGGTGTGGATTGGTTTACACGGTTTACACATTTTTTGTGGTTTACAAATGAACCTCCCTCTCTCTCTCTCTATTATATATATATATATAGAGAGAGAGAGAGGAAGGTTCAAACGAGAATGACATCAATTTAAAAGAATACGAGAATGAATCTCAGCCAATCATCTCAGGCCAATCATATATGAGAATGACTTTTGTGTACAAAATCATATATGATTAACAAAGGAAAAGTTCAGGTACAAAAAACGTGTACAAAATCATATATGATTCATATAGTAAATCATATAGAAAATCACATGTGATTAACAACGTGCGCGACTTGCACGACTTGCCCCGCGACCAAAGGTCGCGCGTGTTCTTTTTTTTCATGACTTTTGTGTACAAAATCATATATGATTAACAAAGGAAAAGTTCAGGTACAAAAAACATGTACAAAATCATATATGATTCATATAGAAAATCACATGTGATTAACAACGTGAACGACTTGCGCGACTTGCCCCGCGACCAGAGGTCGCGCGTGTCCTTTTTTTTCATCAAAACTCGAATTGAATGGCTGAGATTGCTTCTCGTATTCTCTTAAAAAGTTGTCATTCTTGTTTGAACCTTTCTCTCTCTCTCTCTCTCTATATATATATATATATATATATGAAAGTTCAGTTGTGAACTGAATTTTCACTACATAACACAGCACTTGGTACTATGCAAACTGAATACCACTAAATGTTGTGTTATGCAGTTTGCATAATACTGTTATGCAGTCTGCATAATACATGATTATTCAAACTGCATATGCCACGTAACGCTGTTAGGAATATTTGTTAGTTGTGTCAATTTGTAATTTCCTTAAAGTTACTTTCCTTTATTGTAAATTGTGGATGAAGCCCATTGTTTAGGGCACATTCATTTCAAAGCCTTTTAGGCCTTCTAGAGTAGTATAAATAGTTGTATTGACTTCATTTGTAGTGGATTCATCACCCACTTCCTTAATCAACTTTTGAGAGAATTAGTTTGTGTGATCAATCCTTGTGTGTGTTGATTTGGAACCTACAATTGGTATCAGAGCCTACCACTCCTCTTGATCCATTGTGAGGTCACCATACGCGTCTTGACACCATATGCGTAGTGACACCATACGCGTAGTGACACCATACGTGCCTTGACACCATACGCGTCTTGACACCCTACGCGTCTAGTCATCCTACGCGTCTTGACACCATACCCGCGTAGTCTCTACATTTGACACTACACCACACCTGTGGTGTCATTTGATAGTACACCTCACCTGTGGTGTCATTTGCCTCAACACTACACCTATGGTGTCATCTGCCTCAACACCTCACCTGTGGTGTCATCTGTCATAACACCACACCTGCGGTGTCATCACACTTAGATCATACTTGTGGTTTAAGATCCACAATCAACAACATGATGAATACACATGACGCGTTTGCCAAAGGGTCCGATACCCGACCATCAGTTCTCCATGTACATGAAGAGGAATCTAATAAAGAGATGAATGCCATAAAGAAGGCCCTGGCGTTGATCACCAAGTCTATGTCCAAGAGAAGTACAAGAAAGCTCATGTCTTCTAACAAACATCAGTACTCAAATGGAAAGAAGCATGAAAGACAACCTGAGCTGAAGAGAGTTGAACAGGGTGGTAGAGCTGACTACCAAATGCCCGAGGATAACACCAAGCCTGATGACAAGGGCAAGGAACTAAAGAAAACATGCTTCGAGATGCAAGATGAAGGAACAACACTTCTTGCTGATGATGAAGCTTGGCTCAGAATGTCAAGTGATGATGAGGAGGGAGATACCATATGTATGCTTGCTGAGGATCTGACTAGTGATGAATGAAGAGAAGATCAACTGTGCCTGATGGCAAATCATGGTGAGGAGGAAATGTACTCAGAAGACGGAGATCGTGATTACAACGACTTTGAATCAGACCATTCTGGGTCATCTTCCTCTGGGATACTTCCTGACTCGTACATTGAACTTGAAAATCAAGTAAAAGGTCTAGCACTTAAAGTTTCTGAGTATGATAAGAAAATTAAACAAGCAAACAACTTAACAACAATTGCTGAATCCAAATTAGCTAGTGAACATGCCTTAGTCGTGAAATTCAACATTGAAGTGGCCTACTCAAAAGACAAAGTTAACATGCTCACCCTTGCTACCAAAACTCTTGAAGAGAAAGTCACAAGCTTAAATGCTAATATCATTGATTTACAAAAGAGACTACATGAGGCTGAGAGAGTGAGCAGTGAGAATATAAAGAAGTATGAATTCCTTTTTGCTCAAAGAACTAACTTGTTTGCGAAAATCAAAGACATGGAGGATAAGTTTCTAAAAAGAGGTCAAACCGATCAAACCATCCATATGAACCAGCCAAAGGAATTCAACTATTACAACCCCAAAGAAGGCATAGGATATAAAAGTCCTTGTTATCTTAAGTATGCCATATCCAAGACCCCCACCATGTATGACATGAGGTACATGGGTCGTGGATATAAAATTGTTTTTATGAAAGAGTCTGATGATCCTGAGCAATTGAAGGAAATTGAGAAGAAAGAAAAAGATAGAAAAAACAAACACTCAATTCCCTTTAACTATACTCCTCTCAACAACAGTTATGCAACGCGTCAGATCCCTATGTCTAAGGATTACACGCCTAGCTACACTGAGGCTGAGATGAACCAGGAATTTCCAATTCTCGAAAAGATTTACAAAGACAACAACACGTTTTATGAGAAAAGGATTGCCAAACTTGAGGAGGAACTCGAGGATGAGAGGCGCATGAGCCTTAGGGAGAAGGACTTGTTCTTGAGTAAAATCAATGAACTTGAAACTACCCTCAAATCCAAGAGTCCACCAAAAGAGAAACAATCCACAAGTGGAACTTGTGATAACTTACGTCATCAGCACCATGCATGGAATGTTGATGCTATAGAGTTCAGGCCTTCACGTACAAATTCTCAAACAACAAACTCAATTGTATTAAGGTCTCCTATTTGCACAACTGTTTCATACATGGATGACTTAACGTATACAACACGTAAATCAACGGTACAAATCTCTGAGATTGTACTAGATGATTGTTCCAACATGGCTGGTGAGGGTGGTAGATCAAATGGTACCCAGAACGCGTACTCCTGTCAAACTCACTCGGGAAGACAAAGGGAAGACTCCAATAGTCACCCCTGAGTGTGAAGTTGCAAGTACATCTCGTCCTAATGTGACTGCTCCTAAGAAACGTCGACGCTCTCGTAAAAACAAGAAGTCGTCTAAACCTAAGGAACAGTCACACAACTTCCACCCGAGAAAACAAGCTTCACATCATCATCCTCATGCTAATCACACTTCTTCAAATGAGACAAATCAAAATGTGAGACAGGGTAGGCATAACTCAAAGGAGAATGGAACTAAAAAGGGCAGTCATCCAAAGTCACATGCATATAAGCCCAGATTTGCGAAAAACGGATTTTCCAACGATAAATTTCATAGAGCTCACAGTCATGTACCACATACTCTTTTTAATTTTCATGACTGTTAACATGTTGCTTATGGATATCGGAGTGATTATCGATGTCGAAACTACTTTCATTTTGGCTTTTGTGTGAATGCCTTTGTGAATGATTGATATTGTGCTCCTAACTTTTATGGATTTTACAATCAAGCTTATCATCATCACACTCATCATACTAAGAAACATAACTCTAAGCCTGCTGGTACTAACCCGAAAGGACCCATTCCCAAATGGGTACCTAAAAATGTTTGCACTTGATTTTGCAGGTCGGTCATGTGTAAGTTATGTTGAGGTTGTCCCAAACACATGACCGGACAAGGAGACCTTCTCACTCCCTTCAAGAGTTATACTTTGTGAGAAGTTTTTATGAGTGGTAATAAATCAAGGGGGAACATCACCCTGTGGTGCATGTCACCCTGTGGTGCATGTCACCCTGTGGTGCATGTCACCCTGTGGTGCATGTCACCCTGTGGTGCATGTATCAAGAGGGGACATCACCCGCCGGTGCGTGTATCTAGGGGGAACGATGTCTCCCACTACATGCTCCAAGGGGGAACACCGGGTAAGATGTCATCATACCATCGCCAAGGTAAGTCCTCTTTCATTAAAAAAAAAAAAACTTCGGGCGGGCGTGTTAAATCGAAACATAAATAAGTGTTTCGAAACAATCTGGGCCAGTCAAAAGCTTTGGACCGTTCTCAAAAGTCAAAATCAAAACCCCAAAAACATAGAAAAATCACGAAAAGTCTCAAAAAGTCACTTAAACAACGTTTTTCGGGGTCCAAAAGTCCGTTAGGCCCCTCTGTTCTACCGGTCTCAAGCTTCGATTTGACAGGTGGATCGTCGGAAACGGAGACCTGTAGCCAAAGTTATGGCGCTTCAAAGTTGGCTTGTTCAGGTACCCTCTGTTCCACCTTTGCGCCGCGAGCTCACACTTCACGCCGCGAAGGGTCTTGCGCGCCGCACACTCCTTGCGCCGCGCCCCTGCCGCGCGCCGCGCCCCTGCCGCGCGCCGCACTCCACCTCGCGCCGCGAGCTCACACTTCGCGCCGCGAAGAGTCTTGCGCGCCGCACTCTCCTTCCGCCGCGCGCCGCACTCCACCTCGCGTCGCAAGTCCACACCTCGCGCCGCGAAGGCCCTTGCGCCGCACTCTCCTTGCGTCGCACCCCTGCCGCGCGCCGCACTCTGCCTCGCACCGCGAGCCCATACCTCGCGCCGTGAAGAGCCTTGTGCGCCGCACCACCTCGCGCCGCACTCCACCGCGCGCCGCATCACCTTGCACCGCGCATCATCTCACACTGCGCGCCACATATCTTCGCGCAGCAAGCAGAATCTTCACGCCACGAGCATTGGCTCCTGTGGCATTCGGTTCGTTCCTCGCGCCGTCTGTTGGTTCGGCCTTCGCATCGCCTGCCTGTGTGACTTCTTTATTTGTGGTGTGTGATGTGTTGAAAGTTTGATGTATGTGTGTGCTTGATACATTCTTGTGTACATGTTTCATGTGTACGTGTGTGATTGAATGCTTGCATGCTGTTGGCTAGTGTGTGTCACCTCACCCTTGAGCTTGGTATGTTTTCTCTCCCTTAAGTTCGGGTGAGTGTTGTTCCTTGTGTGCATATGCATGTGTTGTTCATTTACACCTTTACCCACATCTTCACCTACACTCTACACCACACCTATTCATATCAACATACTTCATGGATGACATCTCTGGGTTGGTAAGACTTCATGATACTCTTATCGGATTCAAGTCCCTCACCCAATGAGTTGTATTCCCTTATACCAACACCCTGGTCTTGGTACAAAGGAATGCAGGTCAATGTTGTGAGGGTCTTCAAAATAAGTTTTGCCTACACCATCTATGCACTAACTGTGTGTTACTTTTCAGGTACCATGGCGAACCCGACGTTCCCAAAAAAAAAAAAAGAAAAAAAAAGAAAAAAAAAAGGAAGAAAAAAGGAAGAAAAAAAAGAAAAAGAAAAGAAAAAATAAAATAAAATAAAAAACCATCACCATCACCATCACCTACACACCTACAACTACACCCACACCCCTCCATCTACACCACACCTACACCCACATCTCCACACTCCTCCATCTACACCAACCCCCACACCTACACCTACACCCACATCTCCACACTCCTCCATCTACATCAACCCCTACACCTACACCCACACTCCTACATCTACACCAACACCAACATCATCTACACCCCTACCCTTACACCCATATCTCCTTCTACATCTACACCAACACCAACACCAACTTCCAAAAAAAAAAAAAAAAACTCAAGACGTCTACATACGCATGTTTCGAGGGGGAACAATGCATCGCTACGCATGCTTCGAGGGGGAACAATGCATCGCTACGCATGTTTCGAGGGGGAATAACCTAAATGTATGACGTACCTCCTACGGCGACGCGATATCCAACGCGGCGACGAAATCCTAAGGCGCAACGAATCTCTCCCAACCTACATGTATGATGCATGCCATACCCATCACACCCTACATGTATGATGTATGCCATACTCCAAACACCTTATGACAGCCCCAAAGATTCATGATATACCGATGAGGGTGCCACTTGCATCACTTGATTATGTCAATCATCATTCACCGGTTGTGAGAGCATACTTAGGTGTATCACTTCTACCAGCATCTCCAGAGCCGGAGACTGGCAACCCAGAGGTATCCTCTAGGAGAGCGAGTGAGGGTATCGAGCGAGGTCATTTACCTGGGGGTTGTGACCAAGGGTGTGAGGATGAGGAGTCGGGGGTGTTAGGAATTATGTGCAGAGTTGACAAACCAAGTGGTTACACATCCAATGTTACAAGACACTTGAGGGTCACACCTGTGAGGACCTATAAGTCGAACAAGTTAGATGAAACCCCGAAATGGAGAATTAGGATTTATAATAGTGTATTATAAATCAGTTGGGTAATTTCAGTCAGAATTACCAAAGTTGGAGGGTTATTAATTAATTAGGATATTATATATTTATTAGATAAATAAATATATAATAGTTAATTGATAAGTTTTATATATATTAGATAAATATATATTATCGTAATTATCGTATGCAAATTCTTTTCCAGCTAATTAAATAAGGAAAGGATTTGAGATAATTATTATAAGGAAACTGGATTCCATACAAACTGTATTTTTTCTTCCATATAAATAAAGCCTATGGGTTAAGGAAAAATACAAGCTTTCAATTAAGAAAAACCAGTTCTCAGTCTCCCTCCTCCTCTCTCTCCAAACCGACGCACACCCCCCCCGGGTCGAATTTCTGTTGTTCGGGTTTCATATAGTCCTACTAGAGGGACGTTCGTTGGTCGATCACCGGTGGACTAAGTCTCAAGCAATCCAGGTAAATTAATCTAACCTAAACTATTAGGTTTAGAACTATAAACGATTAAAGATCATTAGGCTTTAATGGGTTTTTTAGTTTTTATCGCTTCCGCACAAATAAGATCAAAACAGCGTGTTTTGATCACATAGGTTTTATCAGTTTGATTAACCTATGAGGTATATAAAACCAGCAAGGTTTTGATAGATCTGAGATAATCCTCGAGTCAGTTTGATCCGAGGATACCCACAAAAACCCAACAGTGGTATCAGAGCCATTGTTAATAAATCGTTTTAGTTTTAGTTTTTATCTGTTTATCAATTTATCAGTTTTTTGTGATCCGTTAAAATTGGTTGCTTGTGTATCAATTTTTGATAAATCTGAATATTAAAATTTGATTGTTTCGTTATCGTCTTGATCATATAAACCCTAATCAACGATCGGTGGTGTTCATAACACCAAACCGATGATCGGCGGTGGAACGGTGGCAGCTAGCCGACCAGACCGCCAGGCCGATCACCGGCTTCGATGATCGTATCACGCGAACACCAAGCCACACCACCCGATTGGTGGTGGTGGCGTTACCCATCGCTGAAATCCACCAAGCCGCACCACCCGATTGGTGGTAGGCGGCAGATGGTGGTGGCTGTATTTGTTCACGGCATAGGCGGCGCCACCAGTCGGTGGTAACCGCATCGCAACCACCAGAAAACCGCCAAAAGCGGTGGTGGACGGCGGTGTTCGCAGCCAGTGGCGGAAAACCACCGAGCCACAACCACCCAGATTGGTGGTGGCTGTGGCGGCCACGAACTCGGAACCGCAACCACCAGGCGGTGGCTGCGGCGGACACACACACACAACCGCTACCACCCGATTGGTGGTGGCGGGTTGTTCCTCAATGGCAGCCGGCTACCGGTGTAAGGCGATGGTGGTTACTCGGCATAATCACCGCTAGCGGTGGCGGTGTTATTTGTTTGTTCGCCGGGGAGTAGCGGTAGCCACAGCCACACCACAGCGAGTGGTGGTGGCGTTGGTTGTCGATTCCGAACATCGGCCGCACCACACATAGTGGTTGCGGCATCGGTTGTGATCAAAAGCCGCGGCGGCGGCGGTGGCAGCCTTGTGCTGCTGTCGTCGTTCGGCCCGAATGTTAGCGGTGAATGACAGCCGCAAGATCAAAAGAGCCACACCACCGGTTTTGTGGTGGTGGCGATCGACGGAATTGAAACCGCCGAAAGGCGACGGCGGCAGTGGCTGCTGTCGTCGGTATCAATAATGATGGTTCCGCACGACGAACAAACCACCAGCATGATGGTAGGCGACGGTTCCTGATCATGGATCGTACCTAGGGTTATTCGATGCAAAACGAGTCATAGGTCCAGCTGTTACCAGTTTGGTAATGGGCCGGTAAGCCCAGTTCTTTGGACCAAGTTATGGCCCAAAAGGGCTCGTTTGGTTTTAGGCTTACTTACCCAAGATTATTAATTTTATCTGATAAAATTTATTCAAACCAATTAAATTATTTTTCAGGTTTGATAAATCTTTTATAAAATTATTTTTCACAGGTTTTTCATTAAAACACTAAGGGGCCAATATTGTAAAATTGAATCAATAAAACCTGTTTGATATAATTTTTGGGTAAGAGGATTTATTTTAGATAAAAGGGTTTTAGTTTTGTAAAATAAGATTTATTGTTTATAAACCTTAGTTTTAAGTAAAAACCATTTTTTTCGTCTAAAAGTTTTTGGGTTCATAAAACAGTTTGTTTTTGAATCAATTATAAAACCAAGTTTTGCGATAATTGAAAACAAGATAATTTTAACGGATCCAGGTTTATTTTCTCGTAATTATAATATTGCTTTTGTTGCATATATACACATAATTGCGTGATTGCTTGAGAACTATATATGAATTTCAGTTTGATTTTACATATATATATATATATATCTATTATAGTATTTTGCCAACCTAGACCCTTGACATATTTGTGGGGAGGCCTGCGTGCCATTTACAACCCCTTATGTAATAATGACCTTAGGATAGAAATTTATTTTATTCTTTCGGGATGACGAGGCCAGTGGGAGCTACTTGATCACTACCGGAGTACTAACAAAACATGGCGAGGCCAGTGGGAGCTACGCGAGTTTTGAAGCTTTTAGTAGAATAGGTCATTATTGGTCCCTAGGAAACGTTGGCAAAAACTATAATTAGGTACTATGTGATTAATTATTGTTTAATTGCATGGTTGATTAATTATTTGTGATATCCTGCATGTTAATAGTTTTAAATAGAGTTGTTACTTTAAAACTAGTTTATATCACAAAAGGAATATAGGTTTTAGTTTCGATTAAACTTTTCAAAACGATAGTTTTTGATTTAAAAACCTATAGATGATTGTTTTATATAAAAGGCAGAGTTGACAAAACAGTTAGTTTTAATCAACTAGATGTGCTATTAAAACAGTTAGTTTTAACTAGAAAGTGATTTTAGAACAGTTGGTTTTAAAATTACGTGTATGTTTGAAACAGTTAGTTTAAAACATAAGTGGCCTTTATAACAATCAGTTTTTCAAAAGCCTGGAAGTAAAGTTTTTCAAAAACCCCGAAAATCATAGATCAGTAGTGCAACCCATCTAGGGGCACCTTCGGCGTAAAGTACATAAGCGTTGTAAGTGATCACACATTCAACGTCTGTGTTCAAACTGAAGCTGAAGGGGTTACATAACTCTGCGAATTATCTCCGGGTGGTACCGGCCAGAGTATAGTGATCAGGTCCCCAAAATGGTGAGATCTGTTTTGGTACTATAATGTTCACCGGGTGGTACCGGGCCAAAAAGCACTAAGAGGGACTAAAACATGCACAGGTAGTTGCCATAAGTCCCGAAAAGATCTAGGAGTCATGTCAGCTAGATATGATTGGTAAAAGTCTTTACCTACCGAAATAAATACGGGTCTGGTGGAGCAAGAACATTACGCACATCAGGACGTATGAAATAAGGATCCTAGTCCAATAAATTGATCATTTAAGGGTTTATTGATATTTTATTGGAAATTAGTCTATTTACAGTTGCTAAGACCAAAAGTTTTATTTTGTGTAGATGGCAAGCACTGTTACCAGCACTAACAATCTTTCCCTCCGCTCTATCCTAGAGAAGGATAAGTTGACCGGCTCTAACATTCTCGACTGGGAGCGCAATCTGATGATTGTGCTCAGACATGAGAGAAAGTGGTATGTGCTTGAAGAGCCACTTGGGGAGGCACCTCCGGCAAACGCTCCGGCTGCTGCCAGAAATGCCCACAAGAAGCACTCAGATGATCTCCTTGATGTCGCCTGTCTGATGCTAGCAACCATGAGCCCAGATCTGCAAGCAGGGCTCATAAATACAAATGCTTACGACATGATCCGCCAGCTGAGGGACATGTTTCAGACTCAGGCTCGTACAGAACGCTACGATGCCACCAAAGCATTCAATGAGTGCAAGATGGTAAGAGGGACATCAGTAAGTGACCATGTCATGAAAATGAAACGGCACTTAGATCATCTGGAGAGACTTGGTCATCCTGTTCCGTTGCAGCTAGCAACAGACACCATACTCAATTCACTGTCAGAAGACTACATGCCCTTCGTAGTCAATTACAATATGAATAACATGGAGAAAACAATAGCAGAATTGCACTCCATGCTAAAGACAGCTGAACTGAATATGGGGAACAAGAACAAGACTAAGGATGTCTTGATGGTGAAAGACGGAGGGGTGAAAAAGAAGAATGGGCAAGCTAGCACCAGTAAAGGAAAAGGACCAGTCCAGGCCATCCAGAGTGCACCCAAGAAAGGCAAAGGCAAGGGCAAGGGCAAGAAGGTTAAGCCAAATAAAGCTAGGACCGAGAATCGTTGCTTCATATGCAATGAGATCGGTCATTGGAGGCAAAACTGCCCTAAGCGTCATGAAGCAGGTATGTAAACCTCAGAAAATTTATGATTGCTTTGACTTGTCACTTCTTACTTGTTAACTTACAAGTATACTGATACCTAGAGCAAATGATTATTGCAGGAGGTCAGAAATGAAGTGAAGTGCCCAGGAGTTGCCGAGGATCTTAAGTACGAGATGATTTAAGTCAAGACATTTTTTGAATTTATAGTTTTAAAACAGTTAATTTTGGGGGTTTATGTTTTAAACATTTTTTTGGATAATTATATTTTATAATTTCATGGTTTTATTTTCAAAAGTTATTGTCTTGACATAGAAATATCTGATTGTGACTGATATTTTTATATCTGTATGATCCTAGTTGATGCCTGTTATAATTACTTTAATGAAATTGAAGTAATTTGTATAAAAACTATCAAAACACACGAGAATGTGTTTTGAGAATAAAACATTTATGAATAATAGTTTTGTGATCAAAAGGGAGAATTTAAGATATTAACTCAGATAGCGTTAATAACAGCATTTATAAAACTAGAAAGATTCCAAGTTCTGGAATTAGGATTTGACCAAATCCAGTTAAGTTTTATAGAAATTCTCAAGAATTAACTAATCAAGTTTGATCAAGTTTTATTCAAATGTTTTAAAAGGAGAATTTAGGATATTAACTCAGATGGGGTTAATAACAGTATTTATGAAACTAGGAGGATTCCAAGGTTTGGAATTAGGATTTGACCAAATCTAGTTGAGTTTCATAAAAAGGAAATTCTCAAAGTTCATTACTTGAAATTAGGATTGACTAATCAAAGTTTTGACTAAGTCAATAGTAAATTTTGAGTAATAATTGTTAGTTTTTATGCAAGTAAGTGGGAGCCCAATTTATTCTCTGTCTAGTCTGAGATAAAAGAATAAAAGACATAATTATTGATATATCTCGGAATTCATAAATCCAGGTAGGATAAGAATTCATAAGATATAATTTACCCTTTTAGTTAAAAGGATAAAAGTTTCAAGACCCATGAAACAAAGGTCGTAACTGACTTAAAAATCAATAATTAAAAGGTGTTGGATTAAAATATAGGTTTCCAGTAGATTTGCCAGCATTGCAAATGGAATCAGATTTCAGGTAGAAATCGTTCATCTACACAAGCAACTAAGGAAAGTTGCAGTCTTACATATTCAGGAACTGGAAGTTAGTCCAGGTCTCCAAGTTCATGGAATATGATAAAAGACTAGTTATTGTTCAAGAAGTGTTTGCAGAACAATAATTAGCAGATACAAGTAGATCGTATGAACAGACTTGTATTTTTGGTTATCACTTTGATTAAAATGGTAAACTTTAATCAAAGGGTTTAAAACTGAAGGTAGGTGATACTTCATTTTAGACCAGTATTTAACAAATGTTAAATAGATAAAATGAAAGTTGTTAGAAGAAAAGACATTCAATCTTGTTATTATTACAGCGTGTAATATGGACTATACAAAATTGATTTCTTTATCACTCTCACATTTTTGCATGTTTTTAATATATCCAGGAATGAAATCAGTCTCCGATTTTTCATTCAAAATCTGTCCGTGACAACTTATCAATGTGGGAACATGATAAGGTGTTAAAGTCATTGTGAACTTTTAGGTAGTTATGATCAGTTGCTGAATAACAGCTACAAGTGTTGTAGACTAAAAGTTGCACAGATATTTGATAGAGTATCAAATATCGGACGTGATCCGCGGTTGAGATTACTTCTTGGAAAAAGGTCATAAGTGAATCTCACAGTGGTTGTCCCTATCACCTGAGGTATCTGATTTGATATCATGAGGACTACTGAATTCTTAGTGCACTCAACCGCTACGCCGTAACAGGGTGGCTATAAAGGGTGTAACTAGATTCAGCGGAAGCCGTGGTGTTAAAGGCAGATATGCAAGATGGGATTTGCACCTCTTCTCAGAAGAGAGATATTTCTGGGCCCATCTTGACTGACTAAGTATACTGATGAAGTGCATGGCCATGCCCAAACGAACTGATTAGTTCTTTGTCGTTTACCTATCAGTGAAAGTCAGATAAATCAAGAAAACAGAATCTTGAGTATTTAGAGTTGACATTTTCCAAGCTCATACTCACAGATGAAATATCGCGATGCAAAGGGAAAAGCCAAGATATACCCAATCAATGAACAGTAGTTTCATAGATACCAATTCCTCACGGAATGTTTATATCACCAAATCTGGGTATAAGAGTTCTTGTAACCTGGTCAGCCTAAGTGCCTGTCTAGGGGCCTCCTTAGGTCAGTGTAATCAAAGGTGGTATTGCCAACTTGCACAAGTGGGAGTCTGTTAGGAATTATGTGCAGAGTTGACAAACCAAGTGGTTACACATCCAATGTTACAAGACACTTGAGGGTCACACCTGTGAGGACCTATAAGTCGAACAAGTTAGATGAAACCCCGAAATGGAGAATTAGGATTTATAATAGTGTATTATAAATCAGTTGGGTAATTTCAGTCAGAATTACCAAAGTTGGAGGGTTATTAATTAATTAGGATATTATATATTTATTAGATAAATAAATATATAATAGTTAATTGATAAGTTTTATATATATTAGATAAATATATATTATCGTAATTATCGTATGCAAATTCTTTTCCAGCTAATTAAATAAGGAAAGGATTTGAGATAATTATTATAAGGAAACTGGATTCCATACAAACTGTATTTTTTCTTCCATATAAATAAAGCCTATGGGTTAAGGAAAAATACAAGCTTTCAATTAAGAAAAACCAGTTCTCAGTCTCCCTCCTCCTCTCTCTCCAAACCGACGCACACCCCCCCGGGTCGAATTTCTGTTGTTCGGGTTTCATATAGTCCTACTAGAGGGACGTTCGTTGGTCGATCACCGGTGGACTAAGTCTCAAGCAATCCAGGTAAATTAATCTAACCTAAACTATTAGGTTTAGAACTATAAACGATTAAAGATCATTAGGCTTTAATGGGTTTTTTAGTTTTTATCGCTTCCGCACAAATAAGATCAAAACAGCGTGTTTTGATCACATAGGTTTTATCAGTTTGATTAACCTATGAGGTATATCAAACCAGCAAGGTTTTGATAGATCTGAGATAATCCTCGAGTCAGTTTGATCCGAGGATACCCACAAAAACCCAACAGGGGGGAGATGACGGGGGTAGATTAGGCGGTGATGATGATCGCTCCGGAGCTAGTACTCTACATGCTTATGACAGTCACCAAAGCCTTTCACTTTTCCCTTTGGTGGACTATGATTCGATGACTCCGGTGATGACCACCCATCTGAGGGTGAGGGTGAGGGCGACATAAGGTTTGAGGGAACATAACAGTCGAAGAAAGTGAGGAGTGCGAGGGAAGTAAAAGAAATGATGAGTGTGAGATAGGACCAAAGGTTTTAACCGGTTCTCCCCTATCCATAGGTAGAAGCTGGGCAGCCACATCCGCTACCCGTACACATGTGTTGAGTATGGGTATTGAAGAAGACACCTCCCACCCAGAGGTGCAACTGCACGCCCCACCTAGTCACTCATTCATCTCTCAAAAGATGGATGTTTCATTCCACGGGGATAAAGCACAACGGCTATCAAGCCCTCACTTGGAGGGTGATGATATTGAAATAGGAGGATCCCTGCCCCGATCCCCACACTTCATTTCCTTCATGTGCACCAAAGTCTAGAGCCTTATACACTTTTAGGTACACATAGTGCCAGTCTATGTGACGCAGTCTCTGCTCCACCCATCACGATTCTGAGTGACGTGATCGGAACCCCGAGAGTGGCGTCCATGACGGGCGTTTCACGATGACCGGCGGGAAGTCCTACCATGGTCACCATCACGCCAGCCATGAACGCAGGCCACACCGTTGATTCAGCGGTTGTGCAAACGGGTACTCCATGTGAGCCCGGAGTTACTTACCCGACATTCGTTGTCAGTGAAATGATGGACGGCGCCCTAAAGGCTGTCCATAAGGATTTTGTACATCACCACCTCCATATACTTTACCACCTCCAGCACCGACTGCACCCGCTTACTCGACTGATGAGTTGAGGGATCATTTGTAAGCAAAGTTGCTCTCCTTGAGGATGAAGTCAACATACTTGGGTACTTTCAGCGGTCATCATATCCAGACCTTCCCGAGCACCGTCCCGAGCCGGCTACCGCACCCTCTCATGTGGTAGGCCCTTCCATCCAGAGGCTCGAAGGGAGGTTTGATGATCTCAAGACGGAGGTGAGATCAGAGTTTGTTGAGGTCAAGGACTCTCTTTCAGACATTCATAGAGTCCTTGCAACCTCCTGCTGTGCAACGACCGAGCCACCGAAGAGACGACACGACGACCGAGATTACCCCGATCGCCGTGAGGGGGAAATCCGAAAGAAGGCTCGACACGACTCCATAGTTTCAACATGCACATCTTCCGGCGCCACGCCCGACACTCATATCGGCGTCGATGATCACCATTCATAGCCTGGTTGGAACTCGACGGTTGACGTTGATGGGATGAGTCGAGAGATTGTGAATTATTGTGATTTCTTCGATTCCTATCACATACATCCCCGCTACTGATGATGAGCTCAAGGAGATTATTAATCTTGGAGATATCTCCTCCAATGATGATGATGAGTACTTGCAGTTTCTAGTCCCCTCCACCACTGTTCGACATACCTTCATCTCACATATCACCTCCCCTGCGCATGCCGTCTCCTACACCTTGGGAATCTCCAAGTGTGTTGACTCGAACACTGTTTCCAGTCACGAACTTCTCCCCAACATTGATCGTTGTCCGTTGTACAAGTACTTGTCTTGCGTGTTGTCTGTATGAGCAACGTTCTATGACGACATTACCATGGGTTGAGGATGATCGAAGGACAACCGACCGAGAGACATCAAGAGAGACCGCCACCACCGCCGCCTCGAAGAGATGAGGGACCATCTAAGAAGTTCAAGGAGACAAATGCTTCAAGAAGAAAGTCATCGAGCCATCATCGTCAGAAGCGAAGAAATTGATACAAAGGGGGAAATTGTTAGGAATATTTGTTAGTTGTGTCAATTTGTAATTTCCTTAAAGTTCCTTTCCTTTATTGTAAATTGTGGATGAAACCCATTGTTTAGGGCCCATTCATTTCAAAGCCTTTTAGGCCTTCTAGAGTAGTATAAATAGTTGTCTTGACTTCATTTGTAGTGGATTCATCACCCACTTCCTTAATCAACTTTTGAGAGAATTAGTTTGTGTGATCAATCCTTGTGTGTGTTGATTTGAAACCTACAGACGCGCTCTCAGCTGTCCTCACGTTCACAATGAAAGTGAGTTCTCATTTAAACTGACCCTATATATATATATATATTTACTTATACACACAAAATTTCTTTATATCAAAAATATATATATATTAGTTAAATAAATTAAAAAAAAAACCCTACACGCTTCTTTACGTTTGACTTCAAATCGTTCCCCATATGTTATCACATGCAACTCATATTATTGGATCGACAATATATTTAATAGTCATTAATGGTTAATTTATAGACATTAACCACAAAACAAAGTTAGTGTTAGGTTTAACATTTTGACCAAACTAAGTGCAATTAAGGTTTGTTCGAATTTACTATAAACTTTTATTAATATCATGTACGTCTAGATCACGTTATAGTAATTGAAAATTTTAACTTTAAAATGTTGCAAAACGAAAGAATTGAGTAAATAAAAATTGTCAAGATGTAGTCTGCCCAAAATCCAGACGAACCTTCCCCCTAAAGCAAAAAGAATTGAGTAAATGTCCAAAAAATGAAAGTATGAAGCATAAAACATTAGTTGTAAATTAGGGACCATATATAAACCGAAAATATATTAAAATATGTATTATTTCAATTGCAATTTGTCCATAAATTGACAATAAGGAGGTCTGAGGCGAAGACAGATGGATATGGAATCTCAAAAGCTCGGGCAACTTTTTTGTTGCGTCCATTCGATCAGCTTTTAACGAAATGAGCCTCAAAAAAGGAAGTATACCTACGCGTTGGAACCACTTGGTTCCTCAGAAAGTTAGCATACATCTTTGAAGAGCTCGTATAGACAGAATCCCGACGCTAGAGAATATGGCCAAGAGAGGTATCCCCATCGAATCTATGCTTTGCGGTTGTGTAAGACGCAGCCGGAAAACGGAAATCATATATTCGCAACCTTTCCGAAAACAACAGAGGTTAGGAGAGAAATTAATAGGTGGTGGTTCGACGCTTTTCCGAACCCATGCAGCAGCCTAACGGAAGCATACGCTTGGGTGATCTAGAAGGCAAGAAACGACGATGCTACGTTTAACGGTCATCCTTTCAATTCTCTGCGAGCGGGGAACGACATTCAATCTTTTGTTTATTCATGGTTTCATAATAGAAGTAAAGATGAGAATAACTTGAACTGGATTGACTAGTCTTGTAACCCGAAGTCGATCTGGCCTCCTTTTACCGGGCTAGTGTCTTGCTAGCCTCGACTTCTTTAATGAATCGTCATTCAAAAAAAAAAAAATTCACTTCTAGTTGACATAGTCGTTTTTTTTTAAATAAACTAGATCAGCATACAATTAAAATCTAATAGATAATTTACTTCATATATGTCGAACCGAGTCTTCAAATATTTAATAGTTAAGCTTTAAATTTAATTAAGTCATAAAACAAGTCGAGTTTTATGATTTTATTTATGAGATATATGTTTGAATGAGTATAAGTTAACTTATTGAAATTTGAAACGTTACTTGGAAGAGCTTTTTAGGAATTTTTGTTACTTTTTTCAAAGGGTTAAGTACACCAAAATGTATTTAAGTTGTCACATTTTATTATTGTGTGTGTACTCAACTTAAAAACTTATCATTTAATATACTAAACCTGTTAAAATTGTCATTCTATGTACTAAACTAACATTCTATGTATCCATTTAATGTATTTAAAAACTTACTATTTAATGTACTAAACCCTTTATTTAATAATGTTTTTTAAGTTGACTACACACAATGATAAGTTTTTAAGTTGGGTACACACAATAATAAAAGGTAACAATTTTGATACATTTTTGTGTACTTAACCCTTTTTCGAATTATTAGTAACGAATAATAAATATTAATTATTACTAACAAATATTATTTGATAAAATTTTCAATTAAGATTTAATTATACATTTACATTATACATTAATTATTTTCACATGTTTTTAATTATAACAATTATTATTTAGTATGTTTACTTATAGAAAAACAAGCATATCAATTTTTAAAATGTTTAGTTAAGTTACATAGAATTAAAAATGTACTTTTATAAATAATTAAAACAGGCTACATATTTTAAATAAAATTTATTTAATCTAACTATTAATTATATATTTTTTTAATTTACTAATTGTTTTAAATATATGAAAT
>CM058047.1:35070206-35138582 GCA_030169165.1 Centaurea solstitialis
CCGTAACTCCTTCCAAAAATCGGTCCCTACTGGTACTAGAACCGAATTTCCCGGAACCGTACCGAAAACCGAACCGGTACCGAGCCGGTGTATACGGTTCGGTATTCGGTCCTATAAAAAAACAATTTTAAATTTTTGGTCCATACCGGTTTCGGGCTGGTTCGGTCCGGGATTCGGACCGAGCTCATCCTAGATTCTTTATAGAACTTTTTATAACATAGGACTATTTTCCCTTTTTTATGGCAAACCATAGAAACTAAAGTGGAGTTTACTATGTAACAAATACACCTAAATTCCTATTTTTTAAATTAACTTTCTTATTTTACGCTTTATTAAGGTTGAAAGGTATTAGAAAAATCATCTATAGTCTTTTTTTTTTTGAACGGCAATTTAATTCATCTATAGTCTTTCATAAATATAAAATGTACCTCTTGAAGAGAAAATTATAAATATTCTTATGTTAATATTATAAACATCAAAAAATTGACGAATTGAAATTATTTTATTTTCACCAAATTTTATTTTTAACTTATTAGAAGAATTTTGACTTCTAGATAGATACATACAAGACAAAAAAAATTATGATTCTACATTTTAGATGAAAATAATATAGATATAGACAAAAATTAAACAGTATATCATTATCATATTGACTTTGAATTGTTTTAAAATAATTATATATTCTTCATCTTTCAAACAACTCATCAATTATAATAACACAATAGTTTATAATTAAAGTCGTTCTTTGGATAATTTCTAATTTTTTCATAAAAATATTTAAATATAATGATGTAGAGAATTGGTCAATGTGTAAAAAAAGTTACATTTACTTTTATTATCTTTGAACGGTTGCATTATATTGTTTTCTATATGCTTTTTGAAATTGTAATTGATGATGTTAATCTTTATAAAGTCTTTTATTGTGTGTGAATTGTTGTAGCACCTTACATATGCTACAAAAGATTTATTTATAAGATCATTAAACTAACAAAATATCATAATAAAATTATTAACTTTTTTACAACGTATTTTTTAGAATATATTACACATCTATCTTTTTCATAGTTCACTTGTATTTATGGGATGAAAACGATAACAAATCACAAATCAGAGGAACGAAAATCACAATCACAATTTTCAAACCACATAGACAAAAATGTAGTTCACTCCACATTTAATAAACCTAATTAGATAAATGGGTTAGGTTCACGTGTAGAGGTGCACACGACCGGTTAAATAGCCTAACCGGTTATTTCAAAACCGGTTAGGAAAAAAACCGGTTAAGAAAAAAACCGAGCGAACATATAACCGGTTATAGACCTCAAATACAATACTACTTGCAACCGGTTAGGTTAGAGTAATAACCGGTTAGGACAAAAACCGGTTAGAAAAAAACCCTGTTTTCTTGGGTTTTTTTTGGGCTTGAGTTAAAAATATGATTTTTTGGCCTTTTTTTGTTTAGTTGTTTTGTTTATTTAATTTTATAATTATACAAATATATATAAATATAAATATAATAAAAACAATACATATAATTATATAAATACCATTATACCAAATTACCAATTACCAATTACCAGTTACCAACCATTACTATAAAAATATTATAAATATAATTTCAAATAGAAATACATATAAATCCAAATAAAAATGCATATATATGCATATATATATAAGTTCAAATTTTTGGATTACAAATTACAATAATATTAATTAAAAGAGAACACCAGAACGTAGCTTCGGCATGGCCATCACCTCACATGTCACCCAAGTGACTTGGGTTTGATCTCCCCTGGCCACAGCAGTATATTTCTTAATTTTTTAGTATATTGAAAATAACCAGTTAAAAACCGGTTAAAAAACCGGTTAAAAACCAGTTAAAAAACCGTTAATTACATAAAAATTCTCAAAATTTATAACCAGTTAGAAAACCGGTTAAAAAATAACTTGTTCGGTTAGAATTGTAACTGGTTATTTTAAAACCAGTTTCGGTTATTTTTTTCGGTTTTTCGGTTATTCAGTTATTTTGTGCACCTCTATTCACATGAGACGAAGCTGTTTGCGTGATGAGACCGGTGAGACTAACACTTTTTACACGGAACTTCACAGCAAAACATTGTGAAAGTTAAAAAGATTCGAACATTCATCGTGATTACATACTAAGAAACACCATTACGGGGAAAGAAAATCCAAAACAAGGTAAAAAAAATAAAACCTTCACAGTTCACAGCTCAAAAAACTATGAAGGTAACAAATAAATAATTCGAACATTATTTACAGAATTACAGCGTAACATTTACAGCGCAAAAATGTTGTGAAGGTAAAAAAAATCGAACCTTCACATTAAAAAACACCCTGGACGTAACATTTACAGCGTTTTTACAATGAATGTTCGATTTTTTTTAAATGTATTGGTCTCACCGATCACACTGAAAACAGTTTAGTCTCACCTAAACCTAAGGGGCTGTTTACCAAATTTTCCATTAAGTCCTATATGGATAAAGTCGTCTGTCTAGATAAATTTATGTCGTTGTTTACTTTGTTATCTGAATCAATATTCTAAAAAATGGAAATGACTATTTTACCCTTCAATTCATCGTCCTGCATCTTCCAATTCATCCTAGATAACTTCAACACGATTTTTAAACTTAATCACAAAAAGGAATATGTTGTGTTGATCCAGCTCCTCTATGACTTGATAATATACCAATGATCCTTGTCTACTAACTGAAAAATACTTAGGACTGCTGTAATGAAGTTCAATACTTCAGCGAGTCTGTCTCGCTGATAGTTTGGACATCAGCGATCGCTGATCACTGACTCCGTTCATTATTAGTGAGAGCTGACATCAGCTAAGTATCCTTTGAAGACAAATTGTCATGTCACTATGAAACCATCAGCACCATCTATTGATGCAAGCTGATGATAGAGTCAGCGATGCTAATGATCTGAAGTTGAAATCAGTGATAGCTAGCTGACTACTCTTACATGACGTTCCATAGAGAACACGTCACAGTACCTCCCTTCCTGATCCTTCCCAAGGATCAGCGACTCTAAGGCCTGATCAGTGACTTGTACTTTAAGAATACTATATTTGTCTTCTTGTCCTATATGCACAAAAAGGATTTGATTTGCCTTTCTGACAATAGTACAAAAGGGATGTCTCTTTACTGTTCCCTCCGTACTTATCACCCATAAGGCAACTGTTTACCATAGGTCATGACCCTACCGCGCATGGGCATTATTTTAGTACACCAAACCCAACCGTTACCTGACACGTGTAAAGTTGGGGATGGCATGCATTTAATGCATGGGGTATAAATATGAACGTAGTGTGTTCTTCAAACACAACCTTTGGTCCATCTTCTATACCCCAACCCTTTCTTCTATCTATCTTCTAATTCTTTCTATCTCTTCTAATACTTGCTTTGTGCATAAGCAAAAGCTGTGTGTCTAAATACTTAAATAGATTGTTTGGATCTTGACAAAGTCTTGATCTGTTTCAACAAACAATCTACTTCAGTTCACACAAAGGCTCCATAGGAGTTATGGACTGAATTAAGTGGAAGAAACAGTTTTGATTGTATTCAACCCCCCCTTCTACAATACAATTTATCGTATTGGCCATCAATAGAGGACCAACAAGTGGTATTAGAGCGGTTAGAAACCTCTTCTTCTTAACCATTCATAAAAGAAACATAGTTTCTAGATCCACCCTATGGCCAATCCTCCTAAAGATACTTATTTCGAATATGGATCTCTAGCAAAGCCACCCAGATTCAATGCTGATAACTTCCCTCTATGGAAGTCAAGAATAGAACTCTTTCTCTCTGGTTCCGATCCTTAAATCCCCTACTTCTTAGAACATGGACCATGTGTTCCCATTTCTATAGTTCCATCTGTTGCTGCTACTACCACCACTCCCGCTGCTCCTGAAAGAACCTTTGTCAAACAGGTGTCCAACTGGACAGACGAAGATAAGCGCCTGGTGAATGTTGACACCAAGGCAAGGTCTCTGATAGCCATGTCTCTTCCTGATGAAGTATTTCACTCCATCAGTAAGCTTAAGACAACTAAAGAGATATGGGATACTCTCTGTATCCAATATGAGGGTGCTGATGCTCTCATAGAATCTAGAAAGATTCACCTCATATGTCAGTATGAGAAGTTCATCGCTGCTAAAGGTGAAACTTTGGCCCAGACCCATCAGAGGTTTAACTGCCTTCTGATCGATATGAAGACCTACGATATTGTTTACTTTAACTCGCAGGTAATCACTAAATTCATGGAATCCCTCCCTGAATACTGGGAAACGTACACCATGTGTCTAAAATTGTCCAAGGACATTAAGACTATAACTCTTAGCGAGTTATATGGTATGATGCTCAACCATGAGCAAACTAAGTCTCTGAAGACGAATCTCATCAGAGACACCAAGGATGCTACGAAAGGTATCTCTCTTGCCTTAATTTCTGATGTTCCTCAACCCTCTCAAACTCCTGTCTCAATAGTGACTATCACTGAGATAGATGATTCTGACTCTAATCTTGTCTCTGATAATGAGACAAATTTCAATGAGTCTCTTGCCCTTCTCTCTAAGCACTTCAAGAAGTTTGGCAAGAAAGGAAATTTCCGTAAGACCAAGCAGCTCTATTTTACTAACAAGCCTAACACCCTTTCTAGGGATAAGGCTGCCTCTACCTGTTTCAAATGTCAGGGCAAAGGACACTTTGCCACTGAGTGCAGGTACATGAAGAATCAGTTCGATGAATCCTCTATCCCAGCTTCCAAGGACGGAAAGTACCAGAAGTTGAAGTCCAAGTACCGAAAGCTGAAATTCCAGCGAAAAGGCAAAGGTCTGATCGCTGAAGGAAAAGGCTGGGATGAATCATCTGATGAATCCTCTGATGAAGAGGATACCAGCGAGGTTACATGTCTGATGGCCATCGCTGAAGAAACTGAGCCTGCTCTTATGGCACTGCTACTTCTGCTACTTCTGCTTCGATCTCTGATCTTCCTCAAGTATCTACTCCTTCTCCTTTTGATGCTATGACAGCGATGGATGCTTTAACCATCGATCTATACAATGGCTTAAATGGCAAGTCCTCTGTTGAAAAGGTCAACTTTAACCTTAGGACTGAGCTCAAAGAGTGTCATGAGAAACTCAAAGAGCTCGCTGTTTTTTATACTAGCTACAAAGACCAAGTTCATGCAGACCAAGTTCATGCAAACCAAGTTCTTTGCATTGAACAAGAACAGGCCATCGCTGAGAAAGAAAAAGCTCTCTCTGAGCTACTTTTAGATAAGGTCATTGTTAAGAGCTGGGCTGATGCCTCTGAAAAAGTGGATGAAATTCTCTCCACTCAGTGTCACCCTATAAACAGAACCTACTTAGGTTTTATTAAAGGAAAACAGCATGCTATGGATAAATCTAATTTAAAATTTGGCATGTTTGTTACTTCTGACTCCAACCCTCAGAGTTCTTCTTCCATCTTCAAAGATGAGGTTACTACTTCTGTTCAGTCTTCTAAGAATTCTAAAGGCAAAAACCTTCCTAACCATCCTCCCAAATCTAAGAATCAAAACCACAAGACTTCTAAAGTCTTAGGTGGTGGTCCTACGGGATCAGGGGCTAAGAAATCAGCTCAAAGCCCCACTCCCAGAATCAAGGTTGACTTAATAAACCAAACCTCAGGAGAAGACACCCATTCCTCCTCAGACCAAAGATATAGGCATTCTTGGACATGGACCAACTCACCTTAAGTTAAAAAAAATCCTAAAGGTCCCTCTAGGACTAAGACCTATAGAAACTGCTATCACTGTGGTCAAAATGACCATATCGCTAGCAAGTGTCCCCATGCTACCAAGGCTGAAAAAGCAGCCAAGGTAAAGAAAGGTCCTAAGGCAAATAAGTCTGCCAAAGGAAAGAAACCTTCAGTCGTTGAGACTGCCACCATCCCTGACCCTGTGAAAACTGAAACTTCGGTTAAGACAGAAGATGTTGCCTCTACTCCTACTGCTCTAGTAGTCTATGAGGCCCCTGAATCGACAGTTACCTACGTCCTGATGATTCCTCCTTCGCTGACCTTGACGGACCCAACTTCATGTGGATTCCCAAGACCAATTAACTCTTCCTTCTCTTACAGGAAAAGGGCATCTGGTACCTTGACAACGGATGCTCTAAACACATGACTGGAAACAAACATGTTCTAGTCGACTTCAAGGAAGAAGCTGGCCCTTCAGTCAAATTTGGTGGTGAAGGAAGAGGTATCACTCGTGGTTATGGTACCTTAACCAACGGTAAGACTACCTTTCGGAGGGTATCACAAGGTCTCTTTCTCCAAGAAAAGCTGCAAGGTGAAGAATAGGCACAAGAAAATCATTCTCAGAGGACAAAGATCCCATGATGTCTACGTCATCAACATGGACACGTCCACTGAAAATGTGTGCTTCATGTCCAGGGCCTCTTCAACTGGCTCTGGCACAAACGTCTCTCCCACCTGAATTTCAAGACCATCAACCAGCTCTCTATCAGCAACCTGGTGAAAGGTCTCCCTGAAAACAGCTTTGCAAAGGAATCTCTTTGTGCTGCTTGTGAAAAGGGAAAGCAGACAAGGGCTTCTTTCAAATCCAAGCAAGTCTCTACCATCAACTCTCCACTTCATTTATTGCACATGGACCTCTTTGGACCTGTTAGTATTCAGTCTATGGGTGGAAAGCGATTCACTTTGGTGATAGTGGATGAATACTCAAGATACACCTGGGTGTTCTTCCTTAGAGCCAAGAGTGAAACTCCTCAGCTGATCATTGCCTTCATTCTTCAGATGGAGAAGTTCAATCAGATCACTGTTCGTTCTATTCGAAGTGATCATGGCACTGAATTCAAAAACAGTGTCCTGGATAAATTCCTTGTCAGCAAAGGAATTTCTCAAAACTTCTCTTCCGTTCGTACTCCTCAGCAAAACGGGGTCGCTGAACGAAGAAATCGCACGCTAATTGAAGCTGCAAGATCTATGCTGATTGAAGCCCGTCTTCCTACTCAATTCTGGTCTAAGGCTGTCAACACTGCCTGTTACACGCAGAACAGGTCGCTGATTGTGAAAAGATTCAAGAAAACAGCCTACGAACTTTTCAGAGGGAGGAAGCCGAACATTGAGTACTTCCACATCTTTGGTTGCAATTGTTATATCAAGAACAACAGAGATGCTCTGGGAAAGTTCGATGCCAAAGCTGATGATGGTTTCTTGGTTGGATACTCTACTATATCCAAAGCCTATCGTGTCTTTAACAAACGAAGGCAAACCATTGAAGAGACCATTCATGTCAAGTTTGATGAATCTAATCCCTTCTCTTCTTCTTCATTTTCTGATAATAATGATGCAGATCCATTATAACTCTTACTTTCAGGTCCCTGAAAATGAAGCCCCTGATACTAACATCCCTGCTGCAGGAACACCATCTCCAATCCCTGATGGATTTGAAGAAATTCCTGAAATTCCTCAGGATCTTCCAGTTTACTCTGCTGTTCCTATAACTCAAGTTTCCCCCACAACTTCTCAGGAAGACATTCCGTCAACTTCAGAATCTTCTGAAGCTGCTCCTCTCGTCGCTGATCCTCCTCAAGTTGAGGCAGTCGCTGAAGAATCATCTTCTACTGATGCGGCTGAACCTCTTCAGGTTATTCCTCAACCTCCTGCTCTCAGATGGACTAAATATCATCCTATTGATTAAGTCCTAGGTGATCCATCTACTGGTGTAAAAACTCGACATCAGGCTAGTAATCACTGTCTTTATGTCTGTTTCTTATCTGAAAATGAGCCTTCTAAAATAGAAGAAGCACTCGCTGATCCATTTTGGGTTTCAGCGATGCAAGAATAACTCGCTGAGTTCGAAAGAAACCTTGTCTGGACCCTTGTTCACAGGCCATCCAGGAAGACCATCATTGGTCTGAAATGGATTTTTAGAAACAAACTTGATGAACATGGCATTGTGATCCGCAATAAGGCTCATCTTGTTGCACAAGGATATAGACAAGAAGAGGGGATAGACTACGATGAAACATTTGCCCCTGTGGCTAGATTAGAAGCCATTAGACTTTTTCTTGCTTATGCGGCTCATATGAAATTTCAAGTGTTTCAGATGGATGTCAAGAGTGCGTTTCTAAAAGGGAAACTCACTGAAGAAGTCTATGTTGCTCAACCTCCAGGCTTCATTGATCCTAAACACCCTGATCATGTTTACAAGCTAAACAAGGCTCTGTATGGATTAAAGTAGGCTCCTAGAGCCTGGTATGAAACCTTATCTACTTATCTCATCAAAGAAGGTTTCACTCGTGGAAAGATCGACAGCACGCTGTTTGTCAAGACTACAAGGATCATGTTTTCCTTGCCCAAATTTATGTTGATGACATTATCTTTGGGTCCACGAAAGCCAAACTTTGCAAAAAGTTTGAAGCACTCATGCAGGCTGAATACAAGATGTCAATGATAGGTGAACTAACCTACTTTTTAGGTCTTCAGGTTAAGCAATCTGAAAAGGGTATTTTCATATCCCAAGGTAAGTATGTTCATGAAATGCTTGCTAAATTTGAACTTACTACCTGTTCTGTAATGAAAACACCTATGGCACCTCCTCTAAAACTCGACAAGGATTCCGATGGGAAATCTTTTGATGTTACACTCTACAGAGAAATGATTGGCTTACTGTTGTACCTTACAGCAAGCCGACCTGATATCATGTATGCTACTTGTCTTTGCGCACGATATCAAGCTGATCCTAAGGAGTCCCATATGAAGGCTGTAAAGCGCATCTTCAGGTATCTGAAGGGGACTCCCAACCTTGGTCTCTGGTACCCTAGGGAGTCAGGGTTCGATCTAACTGCTTTTTCAGATAGTGATTTTGCAGGCTGTAAAATAGATCGAAAGAGCACCACTGGTGGCTGTCAGCTACTTGGTGGTAAGTTGGACAAGCAAGAAGCAGAATTCAGTGTCCACATCAACCGCTGAAGCAGAGTACGTTGCTGCTGGTAGCTGCTGCGCTCAAGTCCTTTGGATGCGAAACCAACTTCTAGACTATGGGTTTCAACTATCAAAGATACCCATCTACTGCGACAACACTTCAGCGATAGCCATCGCAAACAATCCTGTCCTTCACTCGAAGACAAAGCACATTGAAATCCGATATCACTTTATCAGAGATCATGTGATGAATGGCGATGTTGAACTCTATTTCGTTCCCACTGAATATCAACTCGCTGATCTCTTCACTAAACCGCTGGACGAGAAACGGTTCAACCAACTCATCAGCGAGCTGGGAATGCTAAACCCTGATGTCTGATCTTCAGCATGCTGCATTCCTAGTTACTACTGTAAATTATCTATCTAATTTCCTTTTTCAGTGTTCTGTAATTATTCTTCTTCAATGAAATGAATTGATCTCGCCGATCATTTTGTTTGTCCCTGATACTCTCTTCTGCTGAGACATTGCATTTATTTCAAATGTCAGTGATCTCACCTACCTTAACACATTAAATGTGATAAGAGGACTTTTCCTCTTGCTGATAACCTTTCACATTCCCATGTTTAAGGATAATCATCAAAAAGGATATGTTTTCCTTTTTGAAATGATTCATATTCAGAATGTTGTCCCTTCATAGTCTGACACGTTATTTAATGCGAGCAAGTCTGTGTCAGGCGCGTGACAGCGAGTAGAGCGCGTGAATAAGAGTGAGACGGTTTTACGGCACGCGATAACTTCTGTCATCATTGCTCCTAAAAATTTGGTACACGTCTACAACGTTTTCCCTCTTCTCTCTCCTCTTCACTAATATATAAACTCTCATAACCTCCATTCTTTTTCTTTACGCTCTAAAAAATTCTCAAGCACTCAAGCAATCAAAGCATTCCAGCAAGAACAACCCTCAAGAAATCTTTCTCAAGAACCTTTGTTCTTTCTCAACTGTTATGTATATTTTGCTTTCTTTCTTTTATCTATACTGTTTTTGAGATCTTTCTTCTCTCAAAGATCATGCATTCTGATGCAAGAACTCTTGATTCTGAAAATCATACTTTCCAGAATCAAGAAAGATAAAATCTTTGTTTTCTAAACTTCTTCTGCAAACATATTTCTTCTTGAAAATCCTTGTTCAAAAAGTAACTATCTGTCAAGCAACCTTAAATTTCTAGGGTTCGAAACTCTTTCAAAAGAAAAAGAAATTGTTGAAGCTCTTTTCAAAAGTTTAAATTTGAAAGTCTTTCATCTTTTTCATTAAATTTGAAAGTCTTTCATCTTTTTCATTAAATTTGAAAGTCTTTTATCTTTCTGATATCCTTTCTTTTTTCATTCTAAGTCTTGTGTTTTTAGCAGATTCAATGGCTTCCACTTCTGAAATCGTCAAGAACACTGCTGAAACCCACGTTGAATGGGATGCTGTCAACGAACCCATTCCCTCTGCTGAAAACACCCCTGCCTCTACTGATGCTGCTCCACTCACCACCACTGAAAACCCCATAGTGGTGGAAGAAGCTATTCACTCCAACCCTACTGAAGAGGGTTCTAACCTGGATCTGATCTCCTCCCAAGACGCGGATGTTGAAGACGAAGATGAAGACAGCCAGAACATCGACGATAACCTCTCTGCTTATCTCTCTCTCTCTCGTGGCAAACCAAAAACTACCTTGCCATCATCGATCTTCCCCTTGGCAAAGAGCACCTCACTGATGCCAGGGACTTCCTACTAAGGTGTCCTCTGAAGACTGCCTTCACTATCAACTTCTCACCCAACAGGGAGCTGTTGAGTGCTTTATGGTTTTCTACCAAGGTGGTCATTCTGAAGAAATATCTTGGTAAGGATGTTGAATGTGTTCAGTGTCGCCTACCCAAGAGTCCCAAAGGTAATGTACCTGGAACTCTCACTTTCGGAGTCGGGGTACTTCGAAGAGTACTAAGACTACCTGTCCTAGACTCCTACTGCAAGGAGCCTTCTAAGGACACGATCGTCGCCTGGCTGGAGAAACCTGATATCCAGTATCCTCTCAATGAACAGACCAAAGAGCCCCTCAAGAACGCCTCCACAGTGAAGAAAATCATGCTCAACCCTATCTTTGGGTTTATCTAGGCACACTTCATTCAATGCCTCACTGCTAAAGTGGGAAGCTTGGATCAGGCTGCATTCCCATCCACCGTGATAGTGTGGGCTACCATCAACAACAAGCCCTTGAACTATGCCAAATATATCTATGACGATATACTGGCTAGGTTCAAGAAGACCACTAGGGAGAAGAACGTGGCATACCCACGATTCTTCTCAGCGAACATCGCTGACTATCTGGGTAAGCACTACCCTGCAGCTACTCCTGGTTACTCCCACTCTATTATTGGGAGCAAGTCGCTGCAACACGACTCCACCAGCATCACCGTCCAGCTTCAGGACGTGCTGGTCACTGATGGTAGTGCTCCTCTTCCCGTCGCTCCACCTGCCGCTCCCGTTGCTGTTTCCGCTGATAAGTCCAAGAAGACTTCCTCCTCTAAAAGGAGGGCACCAACGATCAAGCCTAGCTTGTCGCTGAAGAGGCCAGGCATCTCTTCGCCTCCTAAGGCAAAGAAAGCCAAGCTTGGGAACCCCTCTAAGGATTCCCACCCCTCTTAGCTCCTAAACTTTACTTATATTTATGTTTTACTTAATCTCTAACACTCTAACTCTCTTAATTCTTCAGGCTCTGGATCTTTATCCACCCCCCTTGAAGTCTCTGAGATAGAGCTTCAGGAAATCGCTGCCAAGAAGGCAACCCTTCAGAAGGCCGTTGACGCAAAAGCTGAGGCCTACAAGCAAGAGCATGAGCGAAAGGCCCTGGAACTCAAACAATCTCAAGCTGAAGCCAAAGTTGCTGCTGCCAGGGCCGCCGCTGAGAAGAAGGCAATTCTTGGTGCTTCCTCCTCTTCCCAGAACCTAGGGATGTTTCTCTCAATCCCTGCCCTAGGTTCCATTAATGGGAATCTGGACATCTTGGTGAAAGCCTCGGGGGTCTAGGGTAACTCTCTGGACGACCTAGCTACCCGGGTGATCCTGAGCTCGAACTCCATCAAAACGGGTCCTTTTGCACTTCCGTCCTTCCAGCGCGAAGTCTTCGAGCGCTTGGATTCTCAGGAAAAGGCCATCAAGGCCATCCAAGATCAGGTCAAGGACCTTGATGCCAAGATTGCTGCTCTTCCTCCTTCTCTACCTCCGGCTGAACCGAGCTTCACAGCCAAAGACAGATGACTGCTGGAAGGAATAGCTGCCAACATGATTCGCCAAGGCATCGTTCAGGTGAATGTGGCCTCCTTCCTCCAGTGGTACCTATCATCTGCTGCACAGGGTGCTGCATCTGAGGGGGAGAATCCGAGCAGTCCCGCTGAGGAACCTGTGGAGGTAGATGATGACGGCTTCATCAACACTGAAGCCGAAGCTAAAGATGCCTTCATCTCAGGGGGAGAACTTCAAGGTACCCCTTCTATCCCTTCTCTCCCTTAGGTCCAATTTATTTCAAGTTCAAATTCTGAGTCCCCTACCCCTACCCCATCTCCTGAACCTGATCCTGAACCCTAAAAACCCCTAAACCAAGATGTAAACTATGGCTCTGTCACTGGTGATATTATTCACCTGATGGAACATAGTAGATCAGCTAGTATAAGAGCTGAAGTCAGGAATATGACTTTTGCCGTTACTCCCTTAAAAACCAAAACCCTTCCCTCAAACATTATTACCATCTCATCTTCAGATGAATCCTTTGAAACCTCTTCTGATGAAGACTCCGACAACTCTCCTCCTAACATAAATGATCCAATGTACAGGGAATTGAAGTTGAAGGAGACAGTCTCTCATCTTAAGAGTTCAAGAATAAAAATCCCACCTGGGATCTCTGAAGAAGTGCTCAAGGAGCACGAGCTGGCTCTGAAGTAGCTCGAGGAAAATAAAAGGGACGCTCTAGCAGCTCAACAACTCGCTGAAGAGTTTGTCAGAGAAGATCCTCACATAAATGCTGACTCCATCAGAGCTCAACAGGCTGCCCTTAGAGTCTTCGAAAAAATAAGGGGTCAGAGAGAACTCACGGCCGCTGAAGCTGAATCTAACTGGTGCCTGGAGAAGATCAATAAAAGAAGAAGACCAACGAAGATTACTTCCGTCAAGCTTCAAAAGACCAGAGCTAAGAAGAATGCCCCCACATACGTAAGAATCACTGTCTCCAGAGATGATGATGATAGAGATACCACTCACTCTCTGAGAACTTTGGAGGATTACGGGCTGGTGGAGTGGCATGAAATTCTTAGATGCCTGAAGAATTCAAGGTCTCAAGCCAGACCTCAGGTGGAGGAACTTCTCAAAAATCTCATCGATAGAGTTTGGAACTTTGAATTCATTCAAACACCTGACGTCCAGCAAGAATCTCTCGCTGCATCACCTTCCAGACCTTCTACCTCTCAGCCATCTACTTCAAGGCGTGGTGTCTCTAGTCCAAGGTTTATCCCTGCTGCTCCTTCCAATCGTCTCTATCCCTATGTTGATACTTCTGGACTGAACCTGTCTCTTCCTGAAGGACCCCCTCTCTATGAAAATCGTATTCTTAAAGAACCTGAGTATGGGCTGTTCTTCAGAGATAGGTTCAACATCCTCAAGTTTCAAAGATTCAGCGAGATTCCCATCTCTCCCACTATGCATCTGATAAACGTCATGGTCTATGCCACAAACACTGATCAAGACTCTAAAGATTTTGCCAAGGGAATGCGAGCTGAATTAAAGAAGAGAAGTCTAGCTGGAGAGGACATAGATAGAGTCTACATTAAAGAAGAACCCTTTGATTAGCATGTTCTCTCCTTGATGTTTCTTTCAGTGACTTGTAATTTTATTTCTTTCTGAATTGTAATTCCTACTTTGAAATGAAACGAATACAAGTGTTTTTCTATCTATGACTCTCATCACTGAAAAAGATCACTTTTAACAGTTAAATAATACAAGTACCTTTCACCTGTTTTATTTCCTAACTGTTGAATCTAGACTTAGAAAATTTTTAAGTTACTAGAATCAAGGCAACCTCCCTGTTGTCTTATCATTGATATTTAGGGGGAGATTGTTGATCCAGCTCCTCTATGACTTGATGAAATACCAATGATCCTTGTCTACTAACTGAAAAATACTTAGTACTGCTGTGATGAAGTTCAATACTTCAGCGAGTCTGCCTCGCTGATAGTTTGTGTTGGTCCAGATATTTATATTGAATTGATATTTGAACAATCACTATAGCTTGACAGAGTATAATGCAGCAGAAATTAAGATAAGCTATAGATGAAAGTAAACAATAACGAAAATATTCAGCAATTCAAGATCATCTTACTTGAGTAATGACATGAAATCAATGATGAACTAACTTGAAAATCAATGGAACAGTAATCTCATATATTGATAAAACTTGATGAACAGTACAAAATATTACTCTTACAACGAAGAGAGTACTAACAGCTATTTATACAAAAAGGAGATGACCTAACAAACCCACTATGATCTTGACACGTGTTACAATCCTGATCGTACAAAGTGAGTCGGTTGAGGTAGTCACGTGGGCAGCACGAGGTATAAATAACCGTTTCTGCAGAAGTTGTCTGACGCTTTCTGTCGAGTATATCAGAGGTTTTGTGAGCTCTCGTAGAGATTCTGCGGAGCTTGCCTTCATCCGGTAGAGCCTCTGTCAAAACTTACAGAAGCTCTGATGAATAAAACTTCAAATTCTGTCAAAACCTAGAAATCTTTTATCATTACTTTTACATTTAGAAATCATTAGCCAACAATCTCTCCCTAAGTAATGAAAATAGATGCACGCAAAGAAAATTCATTGAAAGTAAAACTCAAAAAGAAGTGAGTGATTCTCAACTTCTGAAATTACAATAGTTGAAAAAAAAACAACTCTAACTAATTAGACACGACTATTCTCTTTGCTTTTCCTTGACATTTGAGTTTGGAAAGTCGTTGATACCAGCCTTCTTCAGGAGCAGGTACAAGTTGTACAGAAAAGGTTCTGAACATTGCAGTGTTCTCAATGGTTGTGAACACTTGTTGGACAAGTTCTCTGTTTATTCTTCCTTGTTGAACTTCCTTGCTCAGAGCCCTGTATACAAAGTTCAACGATTTGTGCATGTACTTGTGGCTTTCAAGAGGATCGAAGAATCTTTTAACTCCGTCTTTGTCCTCATAAACAAAGCCATAGGATGGCTCTTCAACAAAGGTATTTGGCTAAATATCTTTAATCCAGAAAGGTCGGTTTGCTGGTGGATAGATGTAGAGCTTGTTCTGTCCGAGCCAATGAGCAAATCAAAATCCTTCTGACTCCAATAGATAATGTGAGCACGTATGACTTCCCATAATCTGCTCTGAGAGGCTGCATACTTTTTGCCTGACTCCATGCGCTTTGCCAGAAAGTGAAACAGAAAAGGAAGGTCTTGTATGCACAGAAGATGAAAGTCAGCATCTGTGAATGTATAGACAATTCCATCCCTTCTTAAGCCAGAGAAAATAGTATAAACAACTTCTTTGTTACAGAGGGTTCCTTGTGCCAGAGCTGTACAGAAATAATCGGAGTCTGAGTATAGACATCTTTAGCTTCCTGTGTGATCTTGGCAAACTTAATTCTGGCTTGAGAGGTTGCGATGCCTGAGACTCTTGGATCAAAGGGAGGATCAATATCCCGTGTGGAAAACTTTCATCCTTGAGATTCTTCTAGAGAGGTGATGATGCGACCAGCAGGAAGAGGTAGTCTGGTAGGTTGATTTTCTACAACATCTTCTGTGGCATATTCTTCTAGAAACACATCCTCTAGTATTTTTTCAGTACATCTGTTGGTAGCAATTGGCTTGATGCTTCCCATCAGAGTATCAAAAGTACCAGAAGATGCTTCCGCCACCTTGGATGATTCTCCCAGAGGCTGAGGTGATACACCGGTCTTACCAGTGCTTGACAGACTTTGAGCAAGCACAGCTCGCGAGAGTTTAACTACCCTCTTCATTTGTTCTTCTTCTGAGAGCGGAGCTTCTGAGACTTTACCCTTGCCTTTATCTTTACTAGTATTGGCGGGCTCTGCAGACTTTTCTTGTGAAACTTCGCCAATGCGAACGCCTTTGACTTCAGTAGTTTTTCTTTCTTGATTCTCCCCCTCAGGATGATCAGGATCCTGGTCATCCTGTGACTTGAGAGTGGGTTTTGAGGCATCCAAAGAGCAAGTAAGGCGAGCTTTCTGAAGACGAGTATTGAGAAGATGCGCATGCTTGAGTTTGGCAGAGAGAAGCTTGGAGAACTGGCGCACTGGCTTCAATTCTAAGTGAATTGCTTCGTGAAGAGCTTTAGAAATGTCTCTGGTAATACAGCCTTGAAGTTGTAGAGTCTTCTCAGTAAGATTGGTAATAGTACGGATCTGAACTTTATGAGTATCACGATTTTCTTGGAGAAACTGGTCAGAGACTGAACGAACTTCGGAGCCAAGACATTGAACCATGTCACATAATTGACCATGGGTGGCCAAGATTTTCGGGTTGCCTTTGTCAGGAGTAACACCGAGAGCAACGGCTTTGTCAACTATGTCGCGAATCTCCTTCTTGAAAGACTCGAAATCATGATAAGCAGCATTTTCAAGATCGATGGCATATTGTTGACCAACAGAGGCGAGTTGTTTCTTTAGAGAATCTAGAAAAGATGTATCAAAAGAAATGTTGTTAAACATGGAGGAAATGCCATCTGCGGTAGGAAGACTTGTAACCTGCTGTTGCAAAGAGGAAACTGCAGAAGTGAGATTCTCAATAGTTTGGTGTGTTGTTTCAGAACATCAGGTAATGGTTCTAATGAAGAACTTTTAGAGCTTTTCAACTCATCAAGTATTTTGAAGACCTCTGCTGCAAAGGTTTGAAACTCACCCTTTGTAACATAGTCTTCCTGGGAACCTAAGGAACCAACACATGTTTCCTTAGTAGCCTTTGAGTTAAAGGCGCCCTCAAAGGTAGTTTTGACGTTATCCTCTCGGGGACTTCTGGAGGATCCTCGGACTTCCCTTGCAGGAGAGCCTACCTCCATTCTGTTGGTTTCGATCATAGAAGGTCCTGGGCCCTTCGCGATTGATTGACCAAGTGGAGTTCGTTGAGGTTCTAGCTCAAAGAACTCATGTGTGCTTGCAACTCCCTCAGGAAGAGAAGTGGATTTTTCACTCATGTGAGGGGGATCAACATATGCATCCCCATGTGGTTGTGGCAGACCCATGGGAGAATGGGTCTTTATGATTAAACCAGCATCCTTTTGAGAGGATGCAGGAGTATGGAGGGATTCCCGGATATCAGATGATGCGGTAATTATCATACATAAAAAGCGTAACAAGTTTTAACCTCTAATGCCTAGCCACTGTCTTACCACATATACAGGCAAGCGTACCTGATCGTGAGTAATATAGTGTAGGAAAGTCCAGGTATCGTATCTACCACTGGGAACGGTCAAGTTATCGTAGATTATTAATCTAAATCAGTTTAATTAACCTAAAGCTTTTTGGGGGGGTTTTATGAAAAAGGTTTTAATACTAAAAAGACAACTAAATTAACTACGAACTAAGAAAGCGATTAAAAGATTAATTAAGAACTATATGAAGGAAAATAGTAGCACTTATCATGGTATAGTGAATCCCCAAGTGGATGATTTAAATAGGCCAAAGGTTTGGTTGTTTTGGTTATTGTAGGAATTTAAGTCTAGGACACCCTAACATGTAGTGATTATGGTCTTTAACTAGGTCTTGGTCCTCCTAGTTCCAATACTTAGGTCGTTTGTCAGACAATCTAGTACCAGAAATCCGATCCTAATTCTATTGCATGGTTTTCTACCTCCAGGTCACTCTCGGTCCAAGTAACCACTTAACACCACTCTCTTGGTCAAAGGGTAGGTTAAGGTAGGTTGATTATCCTATCGGAGTCTATCTATTTTGGTCAAACAGATACACCCAACCAATGAGTTCAAATAACCAAACAATAATAATCAGAACAGAACCATAACACACATTCAATCAACCAAAAACAAACCAATAAACATTAATTATAAAATCATCATCCACAATGGTTCATCGACCATGACAAGTACCACTATTAAAAGACTACTCACTAATCATAATGTAAACAGAAAACATGATAGTAGACATGATACCGACAATACAACGACGGATGATCAAAGATCGAACCCCGCAGCGTATCGGCACCACTCTGACTTTCACTCTCGTCTCTGCCTCGTGTCTCCCCGTATATGCGTCTATGTGATTATCCGAGTATTCGTGTCTCTTCTGAACTGAAGTAGGAGGCTGGTATTTAAAAGAAAATGTCCAGGGCCCATTTGGCGATCGCCAGACTGCTAGTTTCGCGGCACCAAGCACTTAGGTCAAACTCTGGTCTTCATCTTTGTCGAACTTGGCGGCGCCAGATCTTGAATTTCGCGGACGCCAGATGGCTACTGGATTGATGTTGCACATTTTTCACGTTTTCTCGCCTTTTTTCGTACTTTGCCGTTCCACGGCCTCCAAATCCTACATAAGCAATAATAAGCTCATTTAGCGAGTGAAATGATTAGAAATAGGTGAGAAATGGGGTAAAGTCATACAATTAAGCTCAACCAAAACATGTATAATTTTGGTGTTATCAAAATCCCCACACTTAAGCTTTGATTGTCCTCAATCAAAAGACTGAAAGATAAGAAAGATAACTCCAAAATTATCTCCACCCAAGATCATCAAAGAGAACAAAGTATATTCACACAATCGAACACACAAACAAGACTCATCAAGCAATCGGATACCAAGATCAACCTTTCACCCTCACATAGTATGAATAATCATATAAAGTGTATCTCTCGGGGGTAAAAGTGTCTATGTAAGTGATCACACCAATACTCGACTAATTCCCGCATGCATAAGCTTGTCACCAAATCTAATTCCCGCATGCATAAGCTTGTAACATTAGGCTAAGGGTTAAGGGTAGGATAAAGGATATATAAGTAACTAAGGGTTTTGTAACAAAAACTTGAAAACTCAATCAGTAATGATCCAAACAGTGAAGCAATCTGACTTTCGAACAATGAAACTTTTGGGATGAGTATTTCCTCTCTTTTCTTTTTGAATTGGCCTAAGCCTATGGCTTATTTGGGGCACAAATTCTTTTTCAATCTTTTCAGCTCACATTCTTTTCTCTTTTCAACATTCTCGACTATTTTGATATTTTTTTTTCTTTTCTGAGTCTCAAATATTTTTCTTTTTCTTTTCTTTTCCTCTTTTTTTTTCAGAGCAGCAACTATGTTGCTTTTGGGCTCTTTTAAATCTCAATCCCATAAAAACTGTCAGATTTGAAAAACTGGATCAAAACATCTCAAGAATCAAATTTAAGTTACGGCCAAAAGATAGATAAAAAATAGGCTAAAGGATAAAGTGTATAGTGGGTAAAGAAATGAAAAGGCTAAGGCTCAAAATGGTTACAAGGGATGAAGTACTAATGATGAGTACTTTTTAATCAAAGGCTAGGCAAATCAAATAACCTTATGGTGAGGTTATCTGACGAAGGCTAAAAGGGTTAGAAACGAAGGCCTCTATCAGTGCAATGGTGATAAATACTTCTCTTGTGTGGTCTCGACAAGCATTCAAATGACAAGTTCTACCTTGGGTCAAAGTCGGTATTCCTCACGAAATAAATAACAATTAAGGCTCAAACTCTCAATGGAATTGGGTGAGGCACTCATGGCAATCAGTATTCCAAAGCATCCTTTTACTCAACTAATCCTATTCAGTGTTCTCCTATGCAAGCAACTCAGTCTCAAAAACAATCTCAGATTTCGAAAAAAATTTGGGGTCAAATCTCAAAGCTTTCAAAAATTTGAAAAACGACAAACCACAAGCAAAAAGTGAACCCATTTAAACAGATAAGTCTACATAACCCCCTCCCCACACTTAAAATTTGCAGTGTCCTCAATGCAACAGTTAAAACAATTAAGGAGTAATTGGGAAAAAGAGAACTTCCCGGGTTATGTGACGAAATCTGTTCTGATCTGAGAGAGTGTTCCAAGTATCGTGCTCGATCATAGATCATAGATCGCTGTATCTACTACCAAAAGAAAAAGTAAAAACGTAAAAATGAACTAAACAAAGTAAACTAAACAAAGTAAACTAAACTAAAGCAATTAAAAGAGTACTTAAAATCCTAGACAAACCAACAAAAATAAAAAGTTGTCCAAACCAAACACAACCACAAACAAAAATAAAATTGTCTTAAACAACCATATCGAGTTAGGGAGATAAAAGAGAGAGATCAATAAGGGCCACGAGGTTGGTTTTGCCAATCCTCAAATGTCGGATAACCGGGCAGAGCATCCTCGGAGTATGGCCAAAAAGGTGATGGAGCATACGCAGTATTCGGTTGAATACCGAAATGAGAGGCCATCTGGTTCATCACTCCACTTTGCCAGTTGGCTTGGTGAAGAGCCTCCACGGTGTTGTACTCCACATGTTGATGATGACGGCCATAAGATAACGACATCTCCGAGAGTCGGTTACTCAAGTCTTGGTAACCCGAATATGCCGTCCATTCCGCCGGTTGCTCTCCCGCACTCGTCCCACTTGTTCCACCAATCTCATGTGTGCTCCTTGCTTGATCCCTCGGTTGACTCCTCATCCCATAAGCTTGAGGATTATGGATCCATGAGTTATAATCCCTTCCGGTCATATGCTCAACCCTTGCTACACCCATGCCACGGAGGTGGTCCATGTCGATCAATCCCATCTCCCCAAGGTTCGTCATCGAGGCAATGGCACCCTCGGTAAGGATACCGAAGTGCTTAGCCAAGAGCGTCACGTACTGGCCACCAACCATTCGGCTACCCTCTCGATAACCACCTCCTTTAGCAAGTTGAACGGCGATGAGATACGGAGCATTCGAATATTTGTCATCCGTGGTGAGTTGCTCAAGAATCCATAGATCATAAACCGAAACTTTCTCCTCACTCGAGGAACGAGCATTCACCACTTGAATAAGCATACGGTGCAGAAGTCGGTCCGAAGAAGCAAGAAAACCCTTCACCTTGAGATTACCGCCATAATCACCTTCACCTAGAATCGCCCAAGCCAACTGAGGATTAAAACCATCCGGCCCTTTTGCGGTCGCCCACATGTACTCCACGAATCCGGGAGCATCAACCTCATCTTGGGTATATATCCCCAAGGCAACGGCAAACTCGACCAAGGAAAGCGATCTCCAAACTCCACCGAGTCGGAACGTCATGCACGACTGATAGGACTCCTCAAGGGCCTTGATTGCGTCGAAACGGAACGTGGCCACGAACTCAATAATAAGCTCGCGATAGAGGGTCTCGGCAATGTCGAAGACTCGTTCCCATGCATGGCAAATATAGTACTCGGTGCCATCCTCATCGTAGGCATGCTTCTCGAGTATCGCCTTGGAGTTCGTGAGAAGCCGGTTAACGGTATCCCGGTACTCCTCCCGTTTCGGACCGTTCAAAGTTGGATCATTCATGAAATAGGTGAAAATGTGGCTCCCATCCGGTGCATAGAAGTTGGTTGCGGTGGAAGTTGACGATCGGGTTCTTTGTCTCTACACAATCCAAATACTGTTGTCTTAGAAACTTTTGAGCAATAAACACAAGACAAGGTGTATTCATATCAAAGCTTAACGAGACAAAACTTCCACGACTAAAAAGTTCAACTAGCAAATGTATACATGAAAAATCAAGGTCAAAGATCAAAGGGGATGTGGAACATCCCCACACTTGAACTTTTTGTCCAACTTCAATTACAACTAATCTAGCTAAACAAGAATGGGGGATTTTGATATCATTAAAATCCCCACACTTATCATCAAAGCACAAACACTAGATTAAACAATCAAAAGCATGCTAGAGTAAAATTTCAATCACAATATAGTGCATGCATCAATCAATAAGCTCTAACAATCAATGGTGTATCAAGAACAATGTCAAATTCATATAAGCATACAAACACCATTGATGCCCAAAGCAAGATCTACAATTACCAAATCAAGCTATCCTCATGAAATTAAAGTTGGGAAACATACCTTAGTCATGATGAATGAAGAAATTGAAGCTCAAGAAGGTCGGATTTCGCAAAGACGTGGGAGGAGTTCGCGGCGCCTAAGAGAATTAGGGTTGTGTTCTTTTGAAAAAGTGAGAAAAGAGGGTTAAAAATCCGCCTGCCCCGACTTCGCGTCGCCAAACCCAGGGTTTCGCGTCGCGAAACAGGCAGTTTCTGAAATATAACCCTAATTTTTAAAGCTTCGCATCGCGAAACGGCCCCCTCGCGTCGCGAGATTCGAAAATTTTACCTGTTACCACGACTTACCAACCTCGCGTCGCCAAACTTGAAAACTGGCGATCGCGAAATGCCTTCTGTTTCCAACTTTTCAAAATCACATCGCACGCCGGATTTGCTCGATTTTGGTTCTTATTCCCTCCATATGGTTACCTAAGCAATATCAAACAAAAATATTAGTAAAAACACACACGAAAAACCTAAAAATGCAAAAAGAGAGAAAAAAACTCGGGTTGCCTCTCGAGAAGCGCTTCGTTTTTGAATGGGTCTAGAGCTCGACCCCTTTTTTGGCTCATTTCTTGGCACGTCGGGATGAGGAGCCCTTCTTCTTCCTGTACTCCTTCTTTGAGGGTCCCGACCCATTGGTTGTTTGCTCCTTTTGACGTATCGGGTTCGGATAATCTTCCGTTTTCTTTCCACGTTCATGAGGGAGTAACGGGCGGTTCATGCTCTTCTTGTAGGCCAGAGAAGGATCTTCATATGGTTCATCGAGATGTGTGACTGGCTCTTCGTTAGGATCAAAGTAAATCCGATTTTCTCCATATCCCAAGCTCGTGACTTGGTTTCGCATATCGGTATTCACTTGAGCGGTGTGCAAGAAAGATCTCCCAAAGATTATCGGGATCTCCGTGTTCTGTGGAAGATTAGCTATGACGAAGTCTGTATAGTAAACAAAGTTGCCAATGCGAATTGGGACTCCTTCCGCTATTCCCAACGGCTTTGTCATGTATCCGTTCACTCCTCGATATTGATAGTCTGTTGGAATGATCTTTTTAACTCCCATTTTCCTGCAATAACCAACAGGCATCATGTTAAGTGCGGCACCTGAATCTACCAAAGCAAGACCCTTAAATTTATGACAAGAAATAGGTAAGTTGTAACTCCCTGGATCATGCTTGATAGGTGCAATGTAGATGAGGTCATCCTCCGGTGCTTTTTCCTTCTCTTTCTCCTTGCCTTTATCCTCTTTCTTTGGTATCATGAATTCCGCGTATCCGCCTTGCTTTCCATCTTCCTCCTCATCATCACTTGAAGCGACGGGTCCTTTAAGTCCTAGATGCTCGAACGAGATGGTGAACCCTTCCAAGTCATAATCCGTGGCATAATCGGACTCACTACCACTATCGCTCTCCACATACTTCTTCGTGTAAATATCCGTCCACTTCTTCTTTGATGGTTCTCCGGTCATCATGAGCATCGGTTTCACGTTTTCTACCTTCGGGTTGACTTGTGTTTGCGTCGGTAACTCCCCTTGAGTTCTTTCACTTAGCATTTGCGAAACACGTCCAACTGTAGTTCCAGATTCAAGTTCTAATCAACATGCAACAAGTAGAGAATGATTTAGAAAGCCATATGTCATTGATTCTTGATGAAAAGTTTACACACACTATTTACACCAAGAACACACACACTTAAGCTCTCAACTAACTAATTCACTCTCACTATACGTTTGAAGCACACACACATGTCACACTTTCTAAATGACATCACATGGGTATTTATACCTAAACATCTAAACCCTTACACTTTACTACATTTGCACTTTCTACCCTAACTATTACAAACTATAACAAAAGGAACATTAAAGCACTAACACATTAAAAGCAAACTTTGACTTTGTAGACTACTTTGACTTTGCCTTTGTCTTCACATTGAGCACCAACTTGTGATCTCGGATACAATCCGATTTTGCATCCAACAATCTCCCCCTTTGGATTCGAGATCACAAAAAGAATTAGGCAAACGTCTTCAAGAAAGCAACAACACTTTAAACACCAAATATAATCCTTCTTGAACAATAAGCTTCCGTGATAATCTTCACAAATCATCCAATCTTGATGAAGCTTTAACTAACTTTGAACACTAAGCTTTAATGAACGAAGATATCTTCAAATAATCACCAAACTTCAAACATCTCTCGCAAACATCTCTTGTCATATCTCGTAATCTTCTCTTTGATTTTACATTTCGGAACCATCTCCCCAAAGTGTCTTCAAAAACATTTCTAAACCATCTCCCCCTTTTTGATGAAATATGAAATAATCATCAAAACTATAGAAATGTATGATCAGATAACTCGTCTCGTAAAAATACAAACATGTGAACAAACTACCAAGGAAATCAAAAAACCATCTCACGAAACCATCTCCACCTTGTTACTCCAGAATTCCCCTTTTTCCTCCAAAGAAATACCGTCAATTCCATAAAGTAATCCGAATCTTTGCAAATTCAGATTTGAAGTGGGAAAATCCTGAAACAACACATGAATCAGTTGGAATGCCTGTGAGAAGCACAAAGCAACTCAGTACAACAAATGCACTATATAAAGAACTTTAGTGATGATCACTCCCCAGGGCTTCCGTTCAATCATCGCAAATACTATAAGTATCACTATGAACGTTCCGACAAAGAAACAAATTCCTTGTGTGTATTTGTGATGAAAGAAAATAGCATCATGTGCTTTCATAAGGCTCAAAATGTGAAAACATTTCACGACTCGATGTGTAGAAATGAAGTTCGAAGGCAGGGCAGCTTCCTTCTGTTTCAATATCGGTTTTCCAAATGAAAACCTGATAGATTATGTGATGCGTCCCCGTGATGAAATGAAACATCTCCTTGTTAAGAAGGAAATGAGTAGCTAGTGGGGTAAAAACGAGAGTCGGCATTGGGCTTTGCCTTATTTCAATATCGGTCACCAAAGAATGTGAACCAATAGATTATGTGGTTGCCCGACTTAGAAAAGGTTGGTGCAGAGTTTTATTTTTCTTTTAACTCTGTTCTCACACCCTCCAATTCTTTTAAGAAACCTTACTTCTAACCAATCTCTCATATAATATTTTTCCGCTCAATCACTATGAGAATAACTCGACCACCTGAGTTATCTCCCCCACTCTTTGATGTAGACCCCTCACTCATTTCTCAAGGATAACTTCTTGGGTAGGATTGCCGGTTCTGGAAATCCATAGAAGTTCTGTTAAGCTCACACATCCCATGAAATAAGTTTCCTAAACATGAAAGTACAATGATTCAGCGAGTGAATCAATGAGCCAATATGAAGCATGTTCGAACAAATATATATGTACAATATAGGAGCATAAGAATTTCGTCAAACAAGTATATGAAATGAAGAACATGAATGATATAAACTTGTTTGAGAAAACTGATTCATCATATGATGTAAGAGATATTCTTGAAAAACTGTGGTTCACAACAACAAAAAAAGTTATCTATACGAACGAGATATAGATATAGCAGTGAAGAACGTATCCAATCAAAGAAACAATCAAGTACAATGAGGAAATATCAAGCGAGGGTATTACCACCGAATAATATGAGCATATAGAGACGTGGTAGTAACAAGACAAAAGAAGCTAAACCGGTGTGTATGAATACTTGAAAAGTATATGAAAAGATAATACACAAGTATTAATCTTTGGAAACACACGGTTAGAAAATATCCGTCAACTCATCATGATATGAAAACATGGAAAATCACACTTCTAATTCGAAAAAAAAATCATTTGAGAATCGAGAAGTGAGTTTGAACATTTAAAAAACATTTTTCATACCTGAAAGTTGTTCATCTTTCAAATATGTAAGCATTAAAGCTTATTTGAACTCTCCCCCTAAAATGAATATCACTTTTAAGAACTCCCCCTCAAATGGATAATCTGCAAAACAAAATAGAAATTGGTATTCATTGAAAACGAATCCTTAGTTGTTAATCAGATAGCAACCAATCCAGAATAATTAAGCAACTCCCCCTTAAATTAAGATCCGTAACAGATTTAAGTAGGACTAAGCATGCCAAGCTTGCTAACCAAAAAGTTAAAACGCTTTTCATCTAAAGGTTTAGTGAAAAGGTCAGCAAGTTGGTAATCTGTTTGAACAAAGAACATTTCGATATTACCTTTCTCCACATTATCTTTGATAAAATGATACCGAATGTCGATGTGTTTGGTCTTGGAATGCTGAACCGGATTTGACGTTATCGCAATGGCACTTTCTGAATCACAGTAGATAGGGACTCTCTTCAACTTGTAACCATAGTCTAATAGTTGTGTCTTCATCCAAAGCACTTGCGAACAACAACTTGCAGCGGCCACATATTCTGCTTCGGCCGTAGAAGTTGAGACGCAATTTTGCTTTTTCGAAGTCCAACTCACAAGTTTATCACCTAAAAACTGACACGATCCAGAAGTGCTTTTCCTATCCAGTTTGCAACCACCATAATCTGAATCTGTAAAAGATATTAGCTCAAAACTAGAATCTTTCGGATACCAAAGACCCATCTCGGGAGTGCCTTTGAGATACCGTAAGATCCTTTTAACTGCCGCAAGGTGTGACTCTTTAGGATTAGCTTGAAACCTAGCACAAAAACATGTGGCGAACATAATGTCCGGTCTAGTCGCAGTGAGGTACAAAAGAGAACCAATCATGCTTCTATAAATCTTTTGATCAACAAATTTACCGGCTAAATCAGGACCCAAAAGATTTCCAGTTGGCATTGGTGTTTTAATTGGAGAACAATCAGTCATATTAAACTTTTTCAACATATCTTTAATATATTTTGACTGATTTATAAAGATGCCATCCGGGTTTTGTTTGACTTGAATTCCTAAAAAGAAATTCAATTCACCCATCATGCTCATTTCAAACTCGGTCTCCATGATTTTAGAAAACTTTGTACACAACTCTGGATTAGTAGAACGGAAAATAATGTCGTCAACTTTTAATAAATTTGAACTAAAAGCAAGTCATCACCTTCTTTCTTCAGAAAAATAGTAGTATCGATCGTACCTCGTTTGAATCCTTTGGATAAGAGATGATTAGTCAGAGTATCATACCATGCTCTCGGAGCTTGTTTTAAGCCATATAATGCTTTGTCCAAGATGCATACATGATCGGGAAAATCTGGATCGACGAACCCTTCAGGTTGCTCTATATAGACCTCTTCATGCAAGACTCCATTCAAGAACGCAGATTTGACATCCATTTGAAATACCTTGATGTTCTTGTGAGCCGCATAAGCCAGAAAGATTCGAATTGCCTCGATCCTCGCTATTGGTGCAAAAGTCTCATCGTAGTCAATACCTTCTTGTTGAGAATAACCTTTAGCAACCAATCGCGCTTTGTTTCTGACAATCAATCCGGATTCATCTTTCTTATTTCTGAAGATCCACTTGGTTTTAATGATTGATTTATCTTGCGGTCTCGGAACCAAGCGATACACTTTGTTTCTTTTGAATTGTAGAAGCTCTTCTTGCATTGCTAAAAGCCAATCAGAATCTTCTAATGCTTGAGAGACATTCTTTGGTTCAATTACACTCAAAAAACTTTTGTATAGGCAGTAATTTGCAGATGCAGATCGCGTTTTAACACCATCATTGACATCACCAATCACATTGTAGAGTGGATGTGCTCTTGTCCATTTCAACTGAGCAGGAAGAATTGCAAGATCATCTAGATTGTTCTGACTATCATTTTCATCAATGATTGCAGGAATCTCTGATTGATCATCGGGGGTTAACTCTGATTGCTCAACACTTGGAATTGGAATAGCCTCATCAGAGTTAGAGTTAGAACAAATATTCTCCGATGGTCCGGAATCATTCACACTTGAAGGTTCTGGGACATCGTGAATATCAACTCTTGGATTTCTGGAAAGAATAAGATCTTCATGATCTGCACAAATATCCAGAAAAGCAGCCATAAACAGTAAATCGAGTTCTGAACTATTTGGAACAAAAATAGTATCAGAAGTGGTAGTAGAAGCTTGACTAGTAATTCCGAGTTCTGAACTGCTATGTTCAGAAGTCATTGACACGGTTTCATCAAAGGTCACATAAACGGTTTCCATAACCATCTTGGTTCTTTTGTTGTAGACGCGGAAAGTCTTTGACGTTAGCGAATAACCAAGAAAGTATCCCTCGTCGGCTTTCTTGTCAAAATTACCGAGATTGTCACGGTTATTGAGAATGTAACACCTATAACCAAAAACATGAAAAAATTTGACATTAGGAACTCGACGGTTGATTATATGATAAGGGGTTTTCTTGAAGCGCTTATTGATGATGGTTCGATTTTGCGTAAAACAAGCCGTTGAAACAGCTTCGGCCCAAAAGGTAAGAGGTAATCCGGAGTAAGCTAGCATCGTTCGTGCCGCTTCCACTAAGGTTCGGTTTCGTCTTTCTACAACTCCATTTTGTTGTGGAGTATAAGCACCTGAAAAATTATGAGAAATACCAACAGATGTTAGATAAGCATCTAAAGTAGCATTTTTAAATTCAGTGCCATTATCACTCCTAATCTTTCGAACTGGAAGTTGCAAAAGAACTTGGATCCTCTTGATAAACTTTATGATCAACTCGGGAGCTTCAGATTTCATTCTCAGAAATTCTAGCCACGTGTACCGTGAGTATTCATCAACCATAACTAGAATGTACTTCTTTCCACTAATTGATTGAATTCTCATCGGTCCGCATAAGTCCATGTGGAGCATTTCGAGTGGTGATTGACACGAAGATTCTGTCTTTGACTTGTGAGAACTTCTCTTCATCTTTCCCATTTGACAAGCCGGACATAAAGAATCTCTATCAAATGTCAACTTTGGAAGACCTTTCACCAATCCACCATTAGCTAGTTTGCTAATATCTGAGAAATTCTGATGAGAAAATCTTCTATGCCATAGCCAACTTTCGCCTTTTGTTGCCCTTGAAAACAAACAAACGGGTTTCGACGAATCTATCACCGAAAAGTCAACCACATAGAGATTGTAAAACCTTCTCCCTTCAAAAATCTCAACACCATCACTATTAATGATAAGACAGTTAATGATGGAAAATAGAACAATGTTATAACCATCACAAAACTGACTTGCACTAAAAAGATTATGACTTAACCCCTCAACATAAAGTACCTTCTTTATGGATACCTTACCATTTGTAAGAATGCCGTAACCTTTGATGACCCCTGTCGTCTTATTCCCAAAACTAACTGTTCCTCCTGGTCGTTCCACATAAGTGTGCAATAACTCCTTGTAGCCAGTCATATGTCTTGAACAACCGGAATCGACATACCACATATGCCTGGCCTGTAGAAACATGTTAGTTCATCTTGGGAACCCATATCCAAATGGGTCCTTTCTTGTTAGTCTCATACATCTTTAACAAATCAGAAGATGAACCTAAGATCTTACAGTTTATACTAGACTTTGAAATTTGTGCATTCAATAAATCTTTAGGAATCCATTTGCACACAAATTTCACATCAACTGATTTATCTTTTGCTTTTGAAAGATTTTTCTTTTTAGCACTAAACACTTTAGCACGATGATCAAACGAATAAGCACGAGATTTATCATGAGAAACACCACTAGATCTCTTCTTTTTAACATGACTAGAGTTTAAAGAAAAAGAATTATCACCACAATGAGTACAATGCAAACGTTGCATAGCAAAAACATCAAGGAAGACTCAAAAGAGTTTTGACACTTATTGAATCTAACATTCAGATTACATTTGTTTGCATCGTCAAAAGACGACTTTTTAACAAAACTCTCATTTGTAGCAAAATGCTTTTTCGTCTTTGAATCTTTCTTCTTCCACCCTAGGCCATGTCGTTTAAAACTTTTTAAATCTGTAGAATCAGAAGAACTTGAGTTAATAGGTGTCTTAGGAACTGAGCATACATCAGATGAATCTTTTGAAGATGTTTCAAATGTAGCACACGAAGTACTTCCTACCTCAAACGTACTTGCATCAAAATTAATTGAACAAGTTTCAGACTTTAACAAAGTACACGAGGATTTCTTATTTTTAGAAATTCCACTATCACTTGAAACATTTACATCATTTGGTTTTGTGAGTCCGATAATCGACAAGAATGCAATGTAATGGATCAAGCAATCAGATATGCAAGTAATATGAAGAACACGACAATACGACAAAGCATGTGACTAAAGTTGTTAGTTGCAAGAACATTTAATAACGTTAACTATCGACCCCTATATATAGAGCCGATGTTACAAAACAACCCCTAGAGTCTATGACTCTTCTAAGAGGCGCACAAAAGTATTGTTTTAACACTAACTATTACATAATATCAAAAGACGCCCCTGACTTATTTACAAACGGACCAGTCAGGTTCTAACAATCTCCCCCTTTGGGAAGAAGTCAGAAAGGCGGCGGATACTTCAAAGCTGGTTCCCACTGCGAGAGCTGCAGGTACTCGTCCCATTCTCGGATCGATCTCGTACGGAGCTCCATCGCAGTTTCCACTCTTCTCAGCATCAGTCTTTCTTTAAGCTTCACCTCGATCAGATTCAGGGCCTCCTTCAGCTTTTTCTTCCACTGAGTCCCCTTGTACATAGGCATGTTCTCCTCCATCAGACGACGCTTCATCCCGTTGTAAACATACAACAGAGTGCCGTCACAGAAGCTAGACAGCTCACTGAAGCGCATGAATCTCCTCTGGTTCTTCCTGAAGGTGATGTACACAACACCATGCTCTGGGAGTTCCGTTGGGAAGTAGGGCATGTATTGGTCCAGTAGATTTGCCTCCAGGTTGGGACGGAGAAGATTTACCTTCTGTTGCTTGCTCTCGATCGCCATCTGATAGTCTGTGAGATGCGCGAGGTTGATCGAGTGGCGTACATATCTCTTGAGGACTTCCAGACCGTCTCTGAAGTAGCCTGGTTTCAGAATCGGGCCCTCAAGGTGTCTGATCAAAGTGAGAAGATCATCGAGATCTATGCTGTCCAGGTCGGCTTCAGTGAACATGAAGTCTCTGAGTTCTCCGTCGGGCTTGCCTGGGTTGTACATCCGGACATGGAACTCAAGGAATAACTGGTGTCCAAATTTGTAAGGTCGGACATCAGTTACCTTGGTAAATCTGAGCTTCCGTCTGATCTGCCCATGCTCGCTCCAGCTGAGCTTCCTCTGGTAGATGTACGCGGTACGGCGGCGACGCTTCTTGACATGAGATAGGCCGAAGAAGACCTTCTTGGACCACGAGAAGAGGCTTTCCTGTTGGAAAATCCGTGTGAAAGATTCCTCCAGGAAGGGCCTGAATATAACCGTGTGGTTCCAACCCAGTCTGATCGGTTGTTGACCTGTGAAAGCTTCTGGCGTCTGTACCGTGGGGAGAAAGGCGTCGTACTCCGTACCAGAGACAATGTCATCTGATCTCTTCCAAAACCGAAGGCTCTGGGCATGCTGGTTCAGGATCTTCCTTCCCTCGTCAGAGATACGAAGGTCGGAAGGATCCAACAGTGCGGTGTTTGGATCGATCAGGTCAATGGCAGGAGTCACCTTCTCGTGAGGAAACTGGACGGTCGTACCCACGGGGATAGCCTCATATCTCCAGTTTGCTGCCTCTGCCGGGATTTCTTCATCAGAATCCGAGTCCCGACGATCTGCCGGATCTGCAATATCGGCAGGCTGATCTGCAGGTGGAGTGGTGCTCAACTGGTGTGTCATCGGCGGCGGTTCCGGAGCCGGAGGGAAGGTCTAGGCGAGCCCTCTTCGACGGACCCTCCCCCTCATGAGGATTGGCGGCATCGTCCGGATCATCATGCCCGCGCTTGGAGGGTTGAGCCTGAGACCTGCAAGTTGCCTCAAGCTCGCGGATCCTCCGCAAGGCAATCTCTAGCTGCATATCCCTTGTGGCGACCAGCTGCTTGTACTGATCCACCTGTCTCTGAAGGGCATCGTTCTGAGTGGTGAGCTGAGCGATGACAATCTGGTGCTCGGCTTCAGAGACAAAGCCGGGAATCTCCTCAGCTATTGGTGGTGGTTGGAGACGGAGGACGGGAGTAGGAGAGCGGCTCGAATCGCCGAAAGACGGGCGCTCCCCTTCCTGGAACTTGCCTTTGATAAAGCGTCTGGCTTTATCCAGTTGTATCTCCCTTTCCTCGTCGGCTTTTCTGAGGGCCTCGATCTCGGCACGGCGAGCTTTGTCAGCTTTCTCAAGAGCTTCCAGCCGTTTTGTCTTTGCCTGATCAGTCTTCTCGAGTGCCTCAAACCTGCTTTGGATTTTGCATGAGTTCTGACACAGGTGATCAGAAGTCGTAAAATTGATCATCGGGTCCTGAACTGAAGTATTCAGAAGCCGTACTTCGGTTCTACAACCTGCAAGAAAAAGTAGGAATGGTATCCATAGCAGATTGGATCCGATAGTGTTAGTAACACAACACTTATACAATAGCTCCCCCTAGGTGTATGCAACACCGAGGCTCCCCCTAGGTGTATGCAACACCGAGGCTCCCCCTATGCACATGCATATAAGGAGACTGGCTGTTTAGGAACCCATTGCCACATGGGTTTCCTAGCATTAGACACAGTTAAAACTTCCGATGAAGTGTCCTTTTCGGATTTCTCCTTAGGCTTAGGAGACTTCACAGGAGGCAAAGCACTTTGCTTTGCCATTTTGTTACTTCTTTTCCTGGGAGGACCACTTGACTTGCGATAAGTATTGGCATTACTAGGCAAATCGACACGCATGTAATTATCAAACATTGAACAAATTTGATTTCTAAAAGCTGTAAAGTTTTCAGAATTCGCAGAGCGATTAGAGTTTACAGACTTTGAGTTCAAGTTTAAATTACAACTACGTGGGTTGTAGCCAAGAACAGAATGATCTTGACCTCCCCTTTTTGGAAAAGCAGTAAAAGAGTTATTCTTCTTGCGATTTCTCCTCCTCCTCTCCGTGGTTTCACATTTGCTTGCCCATCACCAGTTCTCCCATATGCATGAGTAGCAAATTGTGAGTTGGGTGATGGTTTAGCAAGAGTGGATTGACCACCTTTGATTTGTGGGGCCTTTTGAAAAACAGGTTTTGAAGTATTCAAAGGCTGTTTGGGTTTGGAGTTCTCACCACATCAAATGAACTAGAATGAAAGTTTAGTCCCTTAATGGGTTTCACCAAGCTACTAGCATCAGTAGATTTTGAATTCCATGTCCGTGTTACTGTGGGTGTGTGTGGTTTAACTGACTTCCCTTTGTCAGTACCAACACCTTTTGCACCTTCAGTGGTTGTCACAGACACTGATGCAAGTGGCTCAGGAGAACAGATTTGCTTTATAGCAGGTGCCTTTGGCAAAACAGGTTTTCTTGGTATATAACCTGAAGGAGGATCATCAGCGTCCAAAAACACCTTCACATCATACACAACATTAGGATCTAGTACTAGTTTAGGTTTGGTTGACCTACAGTCTGGTGTGATTGGTGAATTGCAGGTGCACGAATCCCAAGAGTCAGATTCTTCTAAGAAGGACACCCGACTTTTCAACTGATTGATTTGACAACATTGATTCGCGAAAGTTTGACCAAACATCAGTTCCTTTTCATAAAAGAAGTCCTTTTCCATTGTGTTATTAACAAATTGGACGACTAGTTGTGTTTGGAGATCCGCAAATTTGTTTTTAAAACATGAGCAAGAAAACTCTGCGATCTCACATTGGGTTGACATATTAATCCTTTCGGCATTTGCCTCATGATAACTATGTTCCAATGATTTGATATGGCTGTCCTTTTCAGAAAGAATTGACGCAAAGTTCTTCAACTTATGGCGACAGGCATCAAGTTCTACGGCTTTAGACCTAAGATGGAACAATTCCTTTTCTACACACACTGGGGCAGGAGGCTGAGTTGCGGAAACATCCAACGGTTGGATAACATCAGCGTCCTCGGATGTATCTATCTCCCTAGTGTCATAGCTAAAGTTTAAGTCCTCATAGTTGATGGGTGGCATTGCTACCTTAGGTGTCCTAGCTTTGATGCCTTCCCAGCTAGTGAAAGTATTCTCTGGATTACTAGCAGGGGTAAAGATGGGACCTTTAGCAACAGGACTGGAAGGTGGACTACTGGTTGAACTATTGGCAGGACTGGTGGTAAAAGATACGGCTTTTCCATCTATTATTTCAGTAAAGGTCACAGTCTGCATCACATAGTTGTCATTGTCTTGTCCTTTGACTGACCTAGGTTCAGGTTTGGAAGCACTCATACTGTCAAAATTGTATAGATGAGCAGGTGCTTTCTCAAGAATGCTTTTCTCTGAATGTCCCAACCCAGGTTTGGCTTGGTAAAAGGGATGTTGAGTGGTTTGCTTGGTAAGCAGACTCAAGGTATGTTCAGATTGTCCTCTCTTTAAATTATTTTCCTCAAGCTCTTCAATTTTTACAAATAATTTTGTTCTTTCCAAGGAAAGAAGGTGAAACTTGAGCTTGAGTTCTTCACGACTACTTTCAATTTCGTCGTGAGATCTTTGAAGATCAAGGAGCTTGTTTTCGAGGATAGATTCTCTAATCCCAGACTCAAGTTCCATTCTATTAAAGTTCTCGGCGAGGTCCTCTAAACTACTTTTATACACAGCACTCTCTATTCTGAATCTCGCGACGAGAGCTCTTTCCATTTGGAGTTGGCTCTCAAGTCTTAGAGTTTCAGACATAGACAGTTCATCAGGTATTGACAATAATGAACAAGAATGTACCTCAGATTCTTCATCAGTAGAGTCGTTTGGGGAACCAGATATACATGGTTCCTCAAAGTCAGCCATGAGGCAGTGTCCTTGTACGGCTGATGGGCCTTCATCATCTGAGTCTTCTGGTTCCATGATCCAGTCTTCCTCATCAGCTAACAGCACCTTGCCTTGCTTTTTCTCTTCATCACGGCAGCCTTCTTCTCAAAGTAAGCAGAGTCTTTGAGCTTCTTCTTGCAATCCGATGCATAGTGACCCGGGTCACCACAGTTGTAGCAGGTGGGAACCCGAGCGGGGTTTCTGTTTTGATTGGCTGCAGGAGGAGCTTCTAGAGCTGGGAGTTTATTATGTTGTGGAGGTTCGGTTCCACCGGTGTTGTTGTGCTGACGACCATCATCATTTGTCTTCTGGTTCTGGTTGTTGTAGTTAGAGCCAGATTGGTCGTTCCACCTTTGATTGTAACCACCTCCTTGATAACCTCTGTTACCGTGGTAGTTGTTGGAGTTGTACTCCTGATCCCTTTGCTGTTGCTGGTTGTTGTTGTTGCTTTGTCTTTGATCTTGATAAGATCCTTGATTGTTGTACCCAGACCTATCACGATGTTGATAGTTGTTTGTTCTTCCTTGATCGTTTCTTTGGAAGCTTTCTCTTGACTGGTACCCTCCTTGGCTAGACTGACCTCCCACAAACTGAGGTCCTTGTCTGAATCTGTTGAAGCGTTGGGATTTCCCCGGAATTTAGCCATCAAGGCGAATGAGTTCTCCAGCTGAAACATCTCCTCTTCGGTAAGTCCATCATCAAGAACTACTGGTTCTTCAACGGTGTAGTTTTCATGAGAGGACGATCCTCTATTTGACAATAAAGCCAAGGTAGGAGGATCAATTGTCTTGTCAGTTTTACCGAATAAGGTTTCTTCATGAGGTAGCATCATGCTATACAGATCATGAAGTCCAAGCTGGCCAAGATTCTGGCTTACTTGGATGCTGATTGTGACAGATTGCCAGAGTTTGTTCAGTCTTTTGAGGAATTTTACATTCACCTCGTACTTGTTCTTCTCTAAGCCAAGTCTCCGCAGATCGTTTACACAGATGTTTAAACGATTGTAGGTTTCAGTCAGCGTCTCTCCCTCGCGAGCACAGAAGCTTTCGTACGCGTTCATAGCGTTCTCCTTTTGGCCTTCTAGTGCCTTGTCACCACCCTGCATTTGCTGTTCAATGCCCAGCCACATTGCTCTGGCATCTTTACAGCTGTCAACCCTCGCGAACATGTCATTAGGTAGAGCCATAGTGAGTAACGTGAGAGCACGTTTATCAATGGTTGCCCTTGCTCGTTGTTCATGAGTGAACATGTCGTAAGGTTTTTCAACCTCATATGCAGGTAGATAGGGAGTGACCTCGGTTCTGGCTACTTCAGCTACAGTAACCGTTGGTCTGATTGGTCCCTCAGTGATAGAGACCATCAGTTTGTCATCCAGTAAGTCGAGGAAGTTAATCATTCGGCGTTTCCATTGCTGGTATTCGCCGACGACTAATACTGGAGGTCGTGTTTCAGAACCGATACTGCTTATTTCTTTTGACATTGCGTCCTCGGAAATAGGATCTGTTTTGAGTAGTTTGTGATTTCTGATTGGACAGAGCTTCCGCGCTTAAAGCGTTCCTTTTATAGAAATTCGAGAATTTCAAAAAGAAAGGCTAAGGCGGGAAAGACTGCAAGTCCCGATTCGGGAGTTGCAAGTCCCGATACGGGAGTGAGAATGAGTCCCGATTCGGGAGATTAAGCCAAGTCCCGATTCGGGAAATGAGAGTCCCGATTCGGGAGTTCAAATTTCCAATTCGGGAGTGGCAAAAGATCCGATTCGGGAGATATAATATCCGATTCGGGAGTTTGAGATTTCCAATTCGGGAAATCAGATGTTCCGAATCGGGACACTTGTGTCCAATTCGGGAACTGATGTTCCGATTCGGGAAATCAAAAATAACGTCAGATTTCTGTCCAAAACTACCAAAACACGTGCTCTGATACCAATTGTGAGTCCGATAATCGACAAGAATGCAATGTAATGGATCAAGCAATCAGATATGCAAGTAATATGAAGAACACGACAATACGACAAAGCATGTGACTAAAGTTGTTAGTTGCAAGAACATTTAATAACGTTAACTATCGACCCCTATATATAGAGCCGATGTTACAAAACAACCCCTAGAGTCTATGACTCTTCTAAGAGGCGCACAAAAGTTTGTTTTAACACTAACTATTACATAATATCAAAAGACGCCCCTGACTTCTTTACAAACGGACCATGTTGGGTTCTATCGGGTCGGATAAACAGATAAATAATTACGCAGCGGATAAAAACCTAACCCGAACAATGATCCATCCGTAGTTTATTAAACACAATTATTAAAGGGGGTTTTCTCGCGTTTACCTTTAACGATCCAAAACTTTTCTCCGGAAGCTAGTGAGGGATACACCGCTACTGCACCACCGTGAGACTGGCTGCTAGACCGCCTAGGATTTGATCGGAAAAACCTCCCGATGTGTGTGTGTGTGTGTCAACGCCGACAAGAGAGAGAGAGAGAGGTTTGGGATTCTTGGCGAGAAAGTAATTATGAAATCAGTGTTATAATTCTATTACCCTAACCCTATATTTATATAGGTAATTATGGTAATCATATTAAGAATCCCAATCCATAAATAACTATCCACAATAATTTCCTTAATTAACTCAAACTTGTTAATCAAGTAATTATATTTATCTGATAAATAATAAATAAACAATTTATTATTTATTCCTTTCTCTCTATTAAATAATTAAACTTAATTAATTATTTCCACACGATAAATCCAATAGGTCTCGGGTTGGGTGTGTAGCAGTGTGACCCACTAGTGTCTTATAACATTGGACATAGTGATCCTAATTACTGTCTTGCACATAATCCTTTCAGACTCCCACTTGTGCCAGACAAGTAACTTAACTGTCACCATTAGCCTAAGGAGGTCCCTAGCCAGACACTTAGGTTAACCAGGTTATAAGATCTCTTATAGCCAGAGATACGATTCATATTTGAATTGTACACAGGTTCATTCCTTTTACACACGATATTTTAAAGTGAGTTTTGACATGGAGCTGAGATAGTTCAATCATAAACTCAAGTATTTCCTGACTCTGATCTCGATTGCCTGCAGTAACGGATCTTCCAAATAACCCACTGTTATTCTACCCGAGCGTGGCCACGCATTTCTGCCAATCTTAATCGTCAGGGGGCCCAGAAATATCTCTCCCATGTGGGAGGTGTAAATCCCATCTTGACTATCCGCATCTACAACCACGGCTTCCGCTGCATCTAGTCATACCCCTTATGACCACCCAGTTACGGTGCGGCGTTAGAGCATGCTAAGAGTACAGTAGTCCTCATGATCATAGACCAGATATCTCAGGTCAAAGGACAACCTATCATCAAGTCAATGCTTATGACAAAGGCTCCATGAAGCAGACTTGAAACTGGTCACATCCAATACCTATTCACTCTGATAAGTATCTGTGAATGTCTAACTATATCAACTGTATATTAAACACTTCATAATAGCGTTATAACCCTACTGAGATTCCCATCTCAATAAGTTGCTACGGAGATTTAGATTTTTACGAACTCGTGAAAAATCATGGATAACCTTAAATATGCGAAAAGTAATTTTTCTTGAAACATCTTTAAAATAGTATCTCTTTATTTCCAACACACTGTGAAATAAACTTTCATAATGTTTCAAAAATTACATTGATAATCGATAACATAAACTAACTACTAGTATCCAGGTACTGCATTCCTATGGAACTAGTATGGCCCTCATGCTTTGCTCTAGCTAAAGGCTTTGTTAGCGGATCTGCAACGTTCTCATCCGTCGGAATCTTGCATATTCTCACATCTCCTCTTCCAATAATCTCTCGGATGAGGTGATATTTCCTGAGTACATGTCTCGACTTGTGATGTTCTCTGGGCTCCTTCGCTTGCGCTACTGCCCCAGAGTTATCACAGTAAATATCAATGGGTCTAGAGATACTGGCTACAACTCTTAGATCCGTGATAAAACTCCTGAGCCAGACAGCTTCCTTTGCCGCGTCTGATGCTGCAATGTACTCTGCCTCTGCAGTGGAATCCGCTATGGTATCTTGCTTCGAGCTCTTCCACGAGATCGCGCCTCCATTTAGGGTAAATACATATCCTGACTGTGATCTAAAATCATCTTTGTCGGTCTGAAAACTAGCGTCAGTGTAGCCTGTGACGCTAATCTCGTCTTCAGATCCTCCAAAGACCAAGAACATTTCTTTTGTGCGTCTCATGTACTTGAGAATGTTCTTGACAGCCACCCAATGGGCTTCACCTGGGTTCTGCTGGTATCTGCTCGTAACACTTATCGAGTAAGCAACATCGGGCCTTGTACATAACATGGCATACATAATTGATCCTATCGCTGAAGCATATGGGATCAATTTCATCTTGTCCTGATCTTCACTAGAAACAGGACACTGTGCTTTGCTTAGCACTATGCCATGCTGCATTGGGATAAATCCTTTCTTGGATTCGTCCATCCTGAATCGTTTCAGAATTTTGTCAATGTATGTACTTTGACTAAGCCCGATAAGCCGTCTAGATCTATTCCTATAGATCTTTATACCAAGTATATAGGCGGCTTCTCCAAGGTCTTTCATTTGGAAACACTTGCTTAACCAAGTCTTTACACTCTGTAAAGTTGGTACGTCATTTCCAATGAGTAGAATATCATCTACATATAAGACCAAGAAGGTTACTATGCTCCCACTGAACTTTGTGTAAACACATGGTTCAAACTCACTCTTGGCAAAACCAAATTCTTTGATTCGCTCATCAAAGTGTAAGTTCCAACTTCTAGATGCCTGTTTTAATCCATATATGGATTTCAACAACTTGCACACTTTATTAGGATTCTTTGGATCTATGAAACCTTCCGGCTGTTCCATATAGACGTCTTCTGTTAACTTTCCGTTCAGGAAGGCCGTCTTAACATCCATCTGCCAAATCTCGTAATTGAAGTACGCTGAAATGGCCATCAAGATCCTAATAGACTTTAACATTGCTACTGGTGAAAAAGTTTCATCATAGTCAATACCATGAGTTTGCGTGAAACCTTTTGCTACCAGTCTAGCTTTAAAGGTGTGCACATTACCGTCCATGTCAGTTTTCTTCTTGAAAACCCATTTACGTCCAACAGCCCTACAGTGTTGGGGTAAATCTGTCAACTCCCATACTTGGTTGTCGTACATGGACTGCATCTCAGCCTTCATGGCCTCCTGCCATTGTTCAGACTCACTGCCTGATACAGCTTCTCCATAGGAGGTCGGTTCATTCAAGTCTCCATCATCCTGAGAGACTAAGAACCCAAGATACCTATCTGGCTCTTGCCTTATCCTAGTGGATCTGCGAAGGTCCTGTGTTTGCACCTCCTCAACCGTTTCCGGTTGAGTCTCAACATATTCTTGTTGAGCAACTGGCTCAACTATCGGTGAAGTGTCATCTTCCTCTACCTCCTGTAGATCTACATCATTCCTGGTATCCTCTGTATTGAGGAACTTATCCTCCAGAAAATCACCTCCCCGAGCTACAAAGACTTTGTTCTCGGTAGGATTGTAGAAGTAGTATCCCACAGTAGTCTTGGGATATCCTACGAAGAAGCACTTATCTGATTTGGGTTTGAGTTTTTCAGAAGTTGGTCTCTTGACATATACTTCACAACCCCAAATCTTTAGAAAAGACAATTTTGGTTTCTTGCCTGTCCAAATTTCATATGGTGTCTTTTCTACCGATTTAGTTGGCACTTTGTTCAGTATGTGGGCCGCTGTTTCGAGCGCATGTCCCCAAAATGACACTGGTAGTGAGGAACGACACATCATTGATCTTACCATATCAAGCAAGGTACGGTTTCTCCTTTCTGACACACCATTCATCTGGGGTGTGTACGGAGGTGTGAGTTGTGAAACAATCCCACATTCTATCAAATGATTGTTAAATTCCTGACTCAGATATTCCCCACCTCGATCTGACCTTAGGAACTTGATCTTCTTGTCAAGTTGATTCTGTACTTCATTCTGAAATTCCTTAAATCTTTCAAAGGCTTCAGATTTATGTCTCATCAAGTAGACATAACCATATCTACTGAAATCGTCAGTAAAAGTGATGAAGTACCGGTATCCTCCTCTAGCTTCATGACTGAAGGGACCACACACATCTGTGTGTATAATTCCCAACAAATCATTTGCCCTTTCATTATCTTTGTTGAAGGGTTGCTTTGTCATCTTGCCGGATAAACAAGATTCGCAATTGTCAAACGGTTTAAAATCGAAAGACCCAAGGAGTCCTCCTTTCTGGAGTTTCTCTATGCGTTTCTTGTTTATGTGACCTAGACGACAATGCCAGAGGTAAGTCTGATCCTCAATATTCTTGGATCGTTTACTTATATGATAGACTTCTCTATTTTCTTGTAGATTTAACACATATAGACCATTAGAGGGAGTTGCTTTGAAATAAAAGATATCATTTTTAAAGCAAGAAATAAGTTTATAATCATATTTATAATAAAAACCTTGGTCTACAAGTAAATCGAAAGAAATAACATTTTTGATCATTCTAGGAACATAGTAACAATTTTCAAGTTCCAAAACTAGACCCGAGGGTAAACTAAGACTGTAAGACCCTATAGACTCAGCTACAAGCATCTGGCCTTCGCCGACTCTTAGGTTCGAACGGTCCTTCCCCAGCATCTCCCTTCTTTTGAATCCCTGTAAATGATTACAAATGTGATTACCACTGCCTGTATCAAGTACCCATGATTCATAAGAAGTGATCAAACAGTCTATCATAAAGATACCTGGTGCATCGGGTAAACCGATGTCTAGCTGGTCGATGTCCATCGAGTGAGCACAAATATCCTTGCTACCGCATTCTGGGCAACTCAGATCTCCCAGCTCGTCAATCCAATCCGTGTCCATGAGGTCAGCAGATGCTGAAGTTTTCGGCTCCAAACTGGCCAAAATATCCTCATGAAGCTTTGCCACGTCTCTCTTTGGTTCTCCAATGTATGCACTAACTGTGTTACGTATCTCATCCGTGAGAGAGAACCACATGAGATGCACAAGTTCCTCCTGGACTACCTTGTATCCCATGCGTGACAGACTTTTAAAGAGCTTCCTCATCTCTAGGAGATGCTCTTTAACAGATTGACCCTTTTCCAGTTTCAGAGAATAGATCTCTTTCATGATCAGATACTTCCCACTCTTCTTATAGAAACCCACCTGGTTCTCTATATTCTTCACGACCTCATGGCAATATCTAACCCTCAAATCAGTAGTAAACTCGGGTGAGGTAGAAAAGGACAGAATCGACATCACATCAGATTCGTCAGCCATGAATTTGAAGTATTCAGCAAAGTCCTTTTCAGGAGCATTGCAACCGGGTCGTGAAACGGGTTTCTCTATCACGTACCGCTTACCCTGTGCATCCAAGACATTGTCAAGGTGCATTTTCCAGACTGGAAAATTTTGGCCTGTAAGCTTCCATTTCCCCATTATCAGGCGGAGAGATTCCTCAGGTGAATAAAAGATAATAGCAGACATCTACAGACAAATATAAAATTCCGATTTAGTTATCTGATTGTATTTCTAATAAATTATTACCTTAGAACAATAATTATATTAGACTAGAATCCATATTTCACATGAATTGACAGGCGGTTTGCTCACGCAAGCCAATCCATGCTATTTCTGGTAGGTAACGCCTTATACCAATCGCATCTTTAAACGAAGATACGACTTCTAGATCGTCGGGACATCGGATACTTGAATCCGTGCATATTTAGTCCCTCTAGTGTGTTTTGGCCCGGTACCACCCGGTGAGTTGTAACAACTACCAAAATAGATCGCACCATTTTGAACTGGATGTACTCTGGTCGGTACCCCCCGATATCGCAGAGTCTTTTCACCCCCTTCAGCTTGGGGTTTGAACGTGGGTACCCAAGATTTTATCTTCGAGCCCCAACGTACCTTACGCCAAAGGTGTCCACAAATGGATCACACTAACTGATCTAAGATTTTCCTAAGGATTTAGCCAGTTTTTAGTTTTGAAAAAGACTGGTTCGAAAAACAAACTGTAATCGAACTCTTTAATCTGATTTCATAAAAATTTTGTTTTTATCTAAGACTAAGCAATCATAATCAACCACGCAGATAAAAACAAGACAGTGTCATAGCTTTTGCCCAGATCTATTGTCAGTCTCGTGAGCCAACACGAGAACTGACGGTCCAAAATCCTATGTGACTAAACAACCACAAGGCATGAAATCTTGGTGCTCCCACTGGCTCCAACATCTCCGGTCGTGCGAAGCTCCGTCTTCGAGTTTTACTCCTTTGGAACTATTCTATTTTAACTAAATACAAAAATGAGTTGCAAATGGCACGCAGGCCTTCCAACTAGACTATTTAAAATTAAAGTACAAAAAGGGTTGTAAATGGCCCGCAGGCCTCCCTTACCATGAATAGAATAATAAAACGATAATAAAGCATTAAACACAACCATAGGTCTTTGGGCTTGGCTATGACAACAAAAACTAGTTTAAAATAAACTAACTAAACTGATTTCGATAAAACTGGTTTTCCGTAATAATCTAAACTGGATTAGAATAAGATTTTAATAATAATTTCATAAAATTGATAACAATTAAACGATTAAAACCTTTATCCAATTCGAGAAATTATTACGATCTGATAACTATCCTAACTGATAATTACCAAAACGCGTTTATCCGTCGGTTCGATAATGGTAAAATAAACATTATCAATTATCGGTATCGGTTATCTTGGATGATGGTAACGGTGAGAACACCGCCACCACCACCTCGCCGGCGATTTAAAACAAACAACCACCACCGCGGCTTCGGCCGCGGTTGTGATCGTGAACCACCCTATCGCCGCCAACCGCGAGTATCACCATCGACAACCGCCACCACCACAACAGCAGCAGCAGTCGGCTGCCACCGCCGTGGCGTGGCCGGCTGTCGATCGCTCAAGAGAGCCGACGCACGACGGCGACGCCAAAGCGCCACCGCCGTCGCCCTCCTCGCCTGGTCGAACAAGAAACACCACCGCCCCGCCACCGGTGATGATGAACGGCGCTAAGGAACCGCCTCCGCCACCGGCGGCCACGGCCGACAGCAACAGCGCAAAAACCCACCACCGCCGTCGCCGTTTCGGCGTTCAAAACAATAGACCGCCGCCGCCACCGTGGCTGCCTTAGCCGATCGGTGGCGCGGTTGCTGTTATGGGACGACCACCACCACCATCGCCGCTATGGCTTTGTGGTGTGGTGGTTTTGTGGTTTATCGCGAGGGACGGCCACCACCACCGTCGCCATCGCGGCTTCGGTGGTGTGGTGGCTTACGGTGGTTTAAACCGAACACCACCACCGTTGCCGTTCACGGCTTCGGTGGTGCGGTGGTTCGCGGTTACGACTCGTCCGGCGATCGGCCCGGTGGTCCGGCCGGTTATCACCGCCGTTCCGCCGCCGATTGCCACGAGTTACCGGATAAACGATAAAATCAAATTTAAAACAAAAAGCGAAATTTTCAGATTTTATAAAACCTAAAACCAATTTTATCAAAACCTAAACAACAAAACAGGTTTGATAAACGTACGGAAGTGGCTCTGATACCACTGTTGGGTTCTATCGGGTCGGATAAACAGATAAATAATTACGCAGCGGATAAAAACCTAACCCGAACAATGATCCATCCGTAGTTTATTAAACACAATTATTAAAGGGGGTTTTCTCGCGTTTACCTTTAACGATCCAAAACTTTTCTCCGGAAGCTAGTGAGGGATACACCGCTACTGCACCACCGTGAGACTGGCTGCTAGACCGCCTAGGATTTGATCGGAAAAACCTCCCGATGTGTGTGTGTGTGTGTCAACGCCGACAAGAGAGAGAGAGAGAGAGGTTTGGGATTCTTGGCGAGAAAGTAATTATGAAATCAGTGTTATAATTCTATTACCCTAACCCTATATTTATATAGGTAATTATGGTAATCATATTAAGAATCCCAATCCATAAATAACTATCCACAATAATTTCCTTAATTAACTCAAACTTGTTAATCAAGTAATTATATTTATCTGATAAATAATAAATAAACAATTTATTATTTATTCCTTTCTCTCTATTAAATAATTAAACTTAATTAATTATTTCCACACGATAAATCCAATAGGTCTCGGGTTGGGTGTGTAGCAGTGTGACCCACTAGTGTCTTATAACATTGGACATAGTGATCCTAATTACTGTCTTGCACATAATCCTTTCAGACCAGTCAGGTTCTAACAGGTTTATCTTGTGTACTCGACTTTGGTTTTTCAAAAACAGCACCAAATTCCACATCTGCTAGTTTGAGTTCTGATTTAAGGATATCTCCTTCAACCATACTATCTAAACTTTTGTACACAAGATATCCATCTTTGTCAATAACAGCATATGTACTTAACTCAGTCACTTCAGGCTTAATACTTTGATCAAAACAAGGTGGAGTTTCTTGAGACTCAAACATGGGTTTTGAAATAAAATTTATCTTTTCTTCTTCAAAACCCTTTTCGATATCATCATCATTATCAGAATCAAAACATGGTTTGGTCTCATCAGAATCAGAATCAGACTCATAATCAGAAACGCTTTTATTTTCTAAAAGAGTATTAACTTGAATAAACTCAGAAAGATTTTCACAATCCGTTTTTTTGTCAAGTTCACTTGTCTTATCTTCAAATTTAGGAGTTGATTCAGTAGTCGTTGACTCATTTTCAATATATTTACTAAGCTTTTCAGATTCAGTTGAAAAAGACTTTACATCTTGAGAATACAAAGAAACACACTGAGTATGAGAAAACTCGGGTTTTCTTGTTTGATAACTTTGATTTAACTCATCATATTGAAAATCACATGTGAAATCAAAGTTATTCTTTCTCTTTGGCTTTGAATCTGAAAAACTATCACTTGAGTCATCAACAACTTTTTCTTTACCTTTATCCGAAGAATCAGATACTGAACTACCAGATTTTACAAAGGTCTCATTTAATTTTGGAAAACTTAAGTTATCAAACTGATACAGACCTTTAGGGGCTTTCTTTAAAACATCATTTTCAGGTAAACCTAACCCCATTTTTGGATTGTAAAACCTAGTATCTTTTAGATTATTTGTCAAAAGCTTAAGCGTCTGTTGAGTCTGACCTCTTTTGATATTAAGATCCTCCAACTGTTTGATTTTGGCATAAGCCTCAGATCTATCTTGAAAACAAACTTCATATTTGATCATATATTCAGCTTTTTTAGACTCCAAATTTACCAAAGCACTCTTCATCTCAGAAATTTGAGATTCTAGTTTGGCTTTCTCTTTCCTAATCTCAGCATTTTCAAGCTCACGATCATCAGCTAAACATTTATATAACTCACATTCATTACTGAATTCAATGACTCGAGCTCTTTCGAACTTAATCTTTTCCTTCAAGTCATCAAATTCAGTTTTAAAAATTAAAAACTGTTCTTCTAAAGAGCATTCATCATTATCAGACATATCCGAGTCAGAAGGAGTTTGACTTACCTCATTTGTTTCTTCGGTCTCTTTGTGAAGGTTGACGGTTTCTTCCACACTAGCCATGAGATTGTAGTGAACTTGTGTGAAATGAGCAGAGTCCTCATCATCAGAAGTATCATCATACCAACATTCCTCTTCCGCCATCAAAACTTTACCTTCACTCTTGCGTTTAGCAAGTTGAGCCGTCTTAGTATAGTAGTCAAAATCCCTAACTTTCGGCGCTCTACAATCTTTGACAAAATGGCCTGGTTTGCCACAATTGAAACATACATTGCCTTTCTCATCTGTCATGCTCTTTTCATAAGTCTTCCTCTCCGGCCTTTTCTCATATTCCTTTGGCTTGTACTTGTCTCTTTTGTAGTTCTCGAACTTGGATTTAGAATAGAACTTCTTCTTCCCATACCTTTTGTGGATGGAACTAGACAAAAGAGCAAGTTTATCCACAACTCTCTTCAAATCAACATCAGATTCTGAGCTATCATCCTCAACAGTTTCCGAATCAGAATCAGACAACTCGGTGACTAAGGCCTTGGAATGATTTTTCTTCTTTGAACTACTTGAGAGAACACTCTTACTCTTGTCAGTTAGAAGACCCAAAGAATCAGTAATGCTCTTCTGTTTGGTCACAATATCTTTGACCTTCACTTCATGTTGACTAAAAATGGAATATAGATCATGTAAGTCTTCTTCCGCCAAGTTCTTGTTCATTTGAAGATTAACGGAGTAGTGATCCCATTCTGAATTGAGATTCTTCAAGAACTTGAAGTTGATCTCGGAAGTAGACTTTTGCATTCCATTTCTTCTTAGATCATTCAAAATGATGTTGAATCGACTATAAGAATCAGCAAGTGTTTCTCCCTCTAATGCCTTAAAGCCTTCATAAGCTCCGATTGCTTGGTTTAACTTCGCTTGTATTGATCTTTCCGTCCCTTGAAACTGTTTTTCCAACTCATCCCACAACTCTTTTGCCGTATTTCTACTATCAACACGATTAAACAAATCGTTCGGAATCGCCATCGTGAGTGAAGTAAGAGCTTTTTCATCAAGTTCAGCTCTAATATTTTCAACCTCATTGAAATGCCGAAAGAGTTTGAACACACGTCTTGGTTCAATTGCGGGAGTAGTGGCAGTCTCGGGTGTACCCAGAACATCAACGTACGGCCTAATCGGACCTTCTTGGATGCTCACCATGAGTGTCTTATCGATATTGTTGAGAAACTGAATCATCCTCACACGCCATTGAGGATACTCACCAATCTGAAGAACCGGAGGCTCGACTTCGAACCCATACTCAATAGATCTCTAGACATCTTTGTAGAACTTGAAAATGATCGAAAATTCACTGAAACTGGTAGATTTCTTCCGAACTTCTTGAGGTATGCAAATCTGATGATCTGTAACTAATCTGAACACAATTTCAACGAATTTCCAGCTCTGATACCACTTGTAGTTCCAGATTCAAGTTCTAATCAACATGCAACAAGTAGAGAATGATTTAGAAAGCCATATGTCATTGATTCTTGATGAAAAGTTTACACACACTATTTACACCAAGAACACACACACTTAAGCTCTCAACTAACTAATTCACTCTCACTATACGTTTGAAGCACACACACATGTCACACTTTCTAAATGACATCACATGGGTATTTATACCCAAACATCTAAACCCTTACACTTTACTACATTTGCACTTTCTACCCTAACTATTACAAACTATAACAAAAGGAACATTAAAGCACTAACACATTAAAAGCAAACTTTGACTTTGTAGACTACTTTGACTTTGCCTTTGTCTTCACATTGAGCACCAACTTGTGATCTCGGATACAATCCGATTTTGCATCCAACACCAACCTGCAATTCCAAATTCTGGATAGTACTTTGGTGGTTACGTAAGTATGAACTTACCTCATCGTTTAGCTTCTTTTGCATATCCATGAATTGGACAATCCGATCCTCGATAGAAACACGTGGCTCTCCATCCGGTCTTTGGTTTTGTTGATTTGGTGCAAAGAAACCGGGAGGTCTCGGGATGAAATTACGATTGTTGTTCCACCTCCCTTGCTAATCGCCCCGGTTGATATAGTTCACCTCCTCGGGTGTCATCATCGGTCGGTTTGGGCAATCCTTAGTCAAGTGTGGTCCATTGCACTCCTCACATCCAACATGCAAAGCATGAACATATTTAATTAGTTCTTCGATTTTGCGTTCAAACTTTACCTGTTGGTTTTTCAATGCGTCTAGTTCATCGGATGGATCGAAGTCGGTTGAGATTTTTTCGGCCATCCTCGGGATTTGCAAGCTCTTGTCCGTCCTTCAATCTATGTTGTGTATGAGCATGTCTTCGAGAAGTTTGTAACCTTCCGTGGGCGTTTTGTACATAAAGACACCTCCGGCAGAAGAGTCCAATGTAGCGCGTGAAGAATAAGCAAGCCCACTATAGAAAGTTTGGACTTGTTCACTCTTATTCAATCCGTAACTCGGGCACGAATTTAGAAGGTGCTTGAATCGTTCCCATGCTTCGGATATGGTTTCTCCGTTATCTTATTGGAAGGATCGAATCTCGGCCCTTAACTTGTCGATTTTGGATGGTGGAAAAAATCGGGAAAGGAACTTTGAGCGAAGTCCTTCCCAAGTGGTGATCGAACTTGGCTCCAACGAGCGTAACCAAGCTCTAGCTTCTCCGGTGAGTGTGAGAGGAAAGACTCGGAGACGAATCGCATCATCTCGGCCTTCCTCCGTTTTGAACAGATCGCATATATCAACGAAGTTTTCCATATGAACGATAGGATTGCTATCGTTTTTCCCGTCGAAGGTAAGGTCCTTGATCATGTGAAGGAGCTTCCCCGGGATTTCCTTGTTCAGGCCCGGCTTCGTGATCGGATTGGTGGGTACGGTCGGAGCGGCTCTCCTGGCGGTCCACATCGGTGCTTCGTCTCCCATTTCAAAAATCAAAGCTCTCGGGCGAACTTTGCAGGCTTTTGACTTCTTTTTGTTTCTTTTTCTGAACTCTTTTTCCGGCTCCTCAAATGGTTCTAACAAGTCTGCCGTGACTGAAATCACAACAAAAGGTTACGGACAACTTGCGGGAAACAAAGAGATAAGATAAAAATAAAAATAACTAATTTAAACTAGAAAACGAAAAACTTGCAAGGGAAAGAATCCCTCACAAGGATCGATTAACAGAACTAACTAAGACTAAAATCTAACAACTACCGTTCCCCGGCAGCGGCGCCAAAAACTTGATGAGGTAATTATCATACATAAAAAGCGTAACAAATTTTAACCTCTAATGCCTAGCCACTGTCTTACCACATATACAGGCAAGCGTACCTGATCGTGAGTAATATAGTGTAGGAAAGTCCAGGTATCGTATCTACCACTGGGAACGGTCAAGTTATCGTAGATTATTAATCTAAATCAGTTTAATTAACCTAAAGCTTTTTGGGGGTTTTTATGAAAAAGGTTTTAATACTAAAAAGACAACTAAATTAACTACGAACTAAGAAAGTGATTAAAAGATTAATTAAGAACTATATGAAGGAAAACAGTAGCACTTATCATGGTATAGTGAATCCCCAAGTGGATGATTTAAATAGGCCAAAGGTTTGGTTGTTTTGGTTATTGTAGGAATTTAAGTCTAGGACACCCTAACATGTAGTGATTATGGTCTTTAACTAGGTCTTGGTCCTCCTAGTTCCAATACTTAGGTCGTTTGTCAGACAATCTAGTACCAGAAATCCGATCCTAATTCTATTGCATGGTTTTCTACCTCCAGGTCACTCTCGGTCCAAGTAACCACTTAACACCACTCTCTTGGTCAAAGGGTAGGTTAAGGTAGGTTGATTATCCTATCGGAGTCTATCTATTTTGGTCAAACAGATACACCCAACCAATGAGTTCAAATAACCAAACAATAATAATCAGAACGGAACCATAACACACATTCAATCAACCAAAAACAAACCAATAAACATTAATTATAAAATCATCATCCACAATGGTTCATCGACCATGACAAGTACCACTATTAAAAGACTACTCACTAATCATAATGTAAACAGAAAACATGATAGTAGACATGATACCGACAATACAACGACGGATGATCAAAGATCGAGCCCCGCAACGTATCGGCACCACTCTGACTTTCACTCTCGTCTCTGCCTCGTGTCTCCCCGTATATACGTCTATGTGATTATCCGAGTATTCGTGTCTCTTCTGAACTGAAGGAGGAGGCTGGTATTTAAAAGAAAACGTCCAGGGCCCATTTGGCGATCGCCAGACTGCTAGTTTTGCGACGCCAAGCACTTAGGTCAAACTCTGGTCTTCATCTTTGTCGAACTTGGCGGCACCAGATCTTGAATTTCGCGGACGCCAGATGGCTACTGGATTGATGTTGCACATTTTTCACGTTTTCTCGCCTTTTTTCGTACTTTTCCGTTCCACGGCCTCCAAATCCTACATAAGCAATAATAAGCTCATTTAGCGAGTGAAATGATCAGAAATGGGTGAGAAATGGGGTAAAGTCATACAATTAAGCTCAACCAAAACATGTATAATTTTGGTGTTATCATCAGATACAACAGAGGCAGAAGGAATGTCCTCTGTGTGGCTAGGATGGGTTGGGTTCGGCTTGTGCGAGCCTGTTTCAATAGCTATCTCATCTAGAACATGAGCGCTAGACATGTGGGTTGCACTGGGAGTTTGATTAGGTGGTGTGCTCTGGGCATCTTTTTCTCCACACTCAGGCACTACTTCTGTTGGAATGTCACTCTGAGCAGCTGTATCCCCACCTTCTTCTACATTAGGTCCAAGATTGCCTATTAGCTAAGCTTCATTGTCAGATAGAATAATTTCAGCACCTACCTCCATATCAGCATCAGTAAAAGTTTGCATCTCGGTCTCCACAAAAAGTTCATCAGGGAGATCTTGTAAAGGTTTTGTAGAGAGTGCAGGAGGTTCTTGAAGGACTTCTTCAACACAATGTTCTATAACATGAGGTTCTGCAACCGCAGGCTCTGTAACCGTAGGTTCTGCAACCGAAGGTTCTGCAACCGGATGTTTAGCTTTCTTTTTATTTCTGAGAGGAACTTCTGGAGAAGAAGGTACCTCTATTGTAAGAGCAGGAGCTTCTGTGACTTGGTTCCTTAGCCTTTTCTTCTTAGGCTTGAGTGTCTCTGCTGGAGGTGAAACTTCTGTGACTTCTGGGACTGATGCCTTGTGCTTATTGACTTTCTTTGGCTTTGAAGACTGCTGTGGGGGACGACTATCCAGAGACTGTCTAATCTCACTCTCCTTACCAACCGCCCTTTCTCCCTCAGAGCGCTCAATTGTTTTCTTAGACTTAGGTTCCTTAGGCTGTCTTATGCGTAGAGGGGTTGTTGGGACCGGCTTTGGTCTCCTGCATCTACGTCTGTATTCATCTCTCTGGGGCTTCTGAAGTAGCTTAATCATAGCATGAGACATAGGTCGAATGTTCGGATAGCCCTTTAGCTGTTCTGTGGTCTTGAAAGATTTCATAGGAAATAACTTTGCTATGGGAAGGGATTTGTCAGAAGAGGACCAGGGAAGCTTTTCTTTTAGAGTATCATGAAATACTAGGCCGAAGAATCTCTGCAAAACAAGATTCTTGGGGTTTCCATCATTAGATGAAGATCGCTTGGCCATATGCTGAGAGGCCACTTTCTTTCTAATCAAGCCGACCATGTCGTCAAAGATAAGACCAGCGAAGTCGAGATTGAGTCCAAAGAAAATACCATACATGATGGAGAGCATTGCATGAGGAGATTGATCAGAGGTTTGTCGGGATCTGGGGTATAAGAAAGAAACTTGAGAAACTCAATAAGTTCATCGTCAGTGGGGGTATCATCAAATTCATCAAGCTCTTCCAGATGCAGAGCTTGTCGAAGATCATTGACATTTAGAGTCAGAGAGATCATCGTTTTGCCTCTTCGATCACCAGTGTATCCGGCGATAGTCAACCCTTCATCTTCATGCTGACAAACATAAGAACTCAAAAGAAATTGAGTAACATATGTTTCAGGAACTTCAACAGTGGCAGTGAGAGCATTTTAGATTGGGTGATTGCGCAAAACTTCAAACCAATCCGCAACTTCAGTAGGAAAGGATTTGAGAGTTGGGACGAGATACTGATGGTTGGAAATTTTCACCAAAACGACATAATCAAAGCGGTTTCGCTGAAAGGATACGGAGTGAGTGGTTTGAGCCTGAGATTGATTAACCTCGACGTCATTTGGGTGAGATTCAGATACACCAGCGACTGAACCAGTGAAGGATTTCGCTTGGTATGAGGATTCAACAGACATGATTTGAGAAAGAAAGGATTAAAGTTAGCACAAAATCGTAATCCGCTTGAAGAAATTAAGAAGTGGTAAAAGATTGAAAGAATTAGGTTTCAGGGATTATAAGGTGGAGGGAAGATGGGCTTTGAATTTGAACGGTTTTCAAAAGATAAAAGCCTACGAAGTAGTGTGAGTGCACCGTTGGTAACCTCCAGTGGATGTATGACACGTGGTCTTGATGACGCACGATGGACGACGTGCGCCTCAAAAATCTGACACGCGCGTGAAGTGGAATGTAACCCTTATCCATAAAAACAACGTATCAATTCAGGAGAGCATATTCATAGAGGAAATGCTGCAGAGACCTAAGGGGTTATAAAGTCTCTGTGAACTATACGTGTTATTGACTTGCACCTTTTATACCTAAATCTTTGAAAATCCGCAGAGAGGTGATGAATCAATCAGTATAACAACCTCAGAAGTTCTGGCGTACATGATACTGATGATATAAAATAAGTTTTCACTTCTGTGGTTTTGATATTTTAAAAGAAAAAATGAACTCCCCCTAGAAGAGTGCTATTTCAAGAATGTCTTGAAAGAACCTGCATACAAGAAGTCTGAAGACCAAGATCAAAGCAGAGAGACACAAAAAATAAAAGTAAATAAAAATAAGTAAAAATATATACAAAAATGACGAACAACAAAGTGAGATCAGGGTAATGGACCAGTCATGCCAATCTTTTCAATAAGGAAAGTGAATCTTTTCTCATCAAGAGCTTTAGTAAAAAGATCAGCCAACTGAAATTCTGTGTTAACAAAGTACATTTCAACATTACCTTCCTCAACCTGATGTTTAAGAAAGTGATACCTGGTGTCAATATGTTTTGTCTTTGAATGTTGAACAGGATTTTCTGAAATAGCGATGGCACTTTTGTTGTCACAGAGGATAGGGATCTTGTTGAAAGTGTATCCATAATCATGAAGTTGTGTTTGCATCCACAGAGCTTGAGAGCAGCAACTGGCAGCAGCTACATATTCAGCTTCTGCGGTGGATGTAGATACACAGTTTTGCTTCTTAGATGACCAGCTTACTAACTTGCCACCTAGTAAATGACAGCTTCCTGAAGTGCTTTTCCTATCCACTTGACATCCTTCATAATCTGAATCAGTGTAGGCCAGAAGATCAAATCCTGAATGTAAAGGGTACCACAAACCAAGGCTAGGTGTCTTCTTCAAGTATCTCAGAATCCTTTTGACAGCCAGCATATGTGATTCCTTTGGATCAGATTGATACCTGGCACACACATAGGTAGAAAACATAATGTCAGACAGACTTGCTGTAAGATATAAAAGTGAACCAATCATGCCTTTTTAGAGTTTGGATTCAACAGAAATGCCACTAATATCTTTATGGAGCTTGAGGCTGGTGGCCATAGGAGTTCTCATTGGTGAAGCTTCTGATAGCTTGTACTTCTTTAAAACATCTTGAACATATTTGGCTTGATTGATGAAAATTCCTTTTGAAGATTGCTTGACTTGAAGTCCAAGAAAAAAGGTTAATTCTCCCATCATACTCATCTCAAACTCTTTTTGCATAAGAGACTCAAAATCTTTGCACAGAGAAATATCAGTTGATCCAAAGATGATATCATCAACATATATTTGAACAAGCAATATATCATTTTGAGTATTCTTATAGAAGAGAGTGATATCAGTTGTACCTCTGTGAAATTTATTTGAGAGATGAAAGTTGGATAGTCTGTCATACCAAGCTCTGGGGGCTTGTTTGAGACCATACAGTGCTTTGTCTAAGAAATAGACGTGATTTGGATACTTCTCACTGTGAAAACCTGGAGGTTGCTTGACATACACTTCTTCTTTCAGTTTGCCATTCAAGAAAGCAGATTTGACATCCATCTGGTAAACCTTGAATCCTCTGTGAGCTGCATAAGCTAAAAAGATTCTGATTGCTTCTAGTCTGGCTACAGGAGCAAAGGTTTCTTCATAATCAATACCCTCTTCTTGACAGTATCCTTGAGCAACTAATCTTGCTTTGTTTCGAACCACCACCCCATTTTCATCCTTCTTGTTTCTAAAAACCCATTTGGTGCCAATTGCACTTTTGCCTGCTGGCAAAGATGTGAGAGTCCATACTTTATTTCTTTCAAATTGCAGGAGTTCATCTTGCATAGCTTCTACCCAGAATGGGTCTCTTAACGCATCTGAAACCTTTTTGGGTTCATTCTTGCTGACAAAACAGGCAAAGAGACAATAATTGAGATTTGCCCTTGTTTTGACTCCTTCTGAAGGATCTCCTATGATCTGGGATTAAGAATGATCTTTTGTCCATCGAGCCGCATGTGGTAGATTAAGATTGGAGGTTATTTCTTGCAAAACTGGTGAATGACTTACAAAAGTAACTTCGGGGTGTAGTGGAAGTGAAGATGTTGGAACTTGAGAAGCAGGAGTAAAATGAACAGGAGAAGAAGTTTGCTCAGGAAGATCTAATGGTAAAGTTGGTGATGCAGTACAAGGGTCAGGAGTGGGAGAAGAAGGTTGAGCTTCTAAAATAGTATTTGTATTCTCAGGGTTCACAGAAGTTCTGTCAGGTTCACAGAAGTTCTGTCAGGGTTCACAGAAGTTCTGTCAGGGTTCACAGAAGTTCTGTCAGGCTTCACAGAAGTTCTGTTAGGTTCTTCAGAACCTCTGTCAGAATCATCAAAGTCTTTATACCACTCTTGAAATAGATTTTCAAGGTCTTCTAAAATGGTTGCTTTTGAGGATGCTTCTACTTGCTTCTTAACTTCTGTTGTGAACTTTTCCTGAGTTACCTGAAACGAGTCATCAAACCTTACATTAGTACTCACAACTACTAACTTGGTTCTGGGAATATAGACTCTGTAAGCAACAGTGTCCCATGCATAGCCAATAAAGATAGCGGAATCTCCCTTTGGATCAAACTTTCCAACAGGTTCTCTATCGTTTAATACAAAACATTTACAACCAAACACATGGAAGAACTTTATGTTTGGACGTTTGTTGTACAGAAGATGATATGGAGTCTTCTCAAATCTTTTAACCACTAGAGATATGTTCTGAGTATAGCAGACTGTTGACACCGCTTCTGCCCAGAAGGTAAGAGATAGACCAGAAGCGTTCAACATTGTTCTGGCAGCTTTGACAATGGTGCGATTCTTTCGTTCTACAACACCATTCTGTTGGGGTGTTCTTGGAGCTGAGAAATTGTGAGTTATTCCAACTGAATTCAAGTACTCTTCTATGGTTGAATTTTTGAATTCCGTACCATTATCACTCCTGATAACTTTAACCTGCAATCCATGAAAAACTTGAAATCTCTTCAAGAGATTTATGAGAAGCATAGGAACTTGAGATTTCTTTCTAACAAACTCTACCCAGGTAAATCTTGAAAATTCATCTACAAGTACAAGAATGTACTTCTTCCCGTTCAGAGACTGAACTGAAATGGGTCCACAAAGATCCACATGTAACAGTTGCAGAGGCTGATCAAAGGAAGGATCAGATTTAGTTTTATGTGAAGACCTTTTGAGTTTTCCCATTTCACAAGCTGAACATAGATCATCTTTTTCAAATTTTATCTTAGGTAGTCCTTTAACTAACTTTAGCCTTACCAGCTTTTCTAAAGTATGAAAATTTAAGTGACAGAACCTGGTATGCCATAACCATGCTTCTTCGTTTTTCACAGAAGATATCAGACAAATTTCCTCTTTTTCATCAAGAGCATCAAAGATTAGAAGATATAAGTCCCCTCTTCTGTTGGCTCTCATAACTTCAATGAGGGTGTCAACTTTGTAAAGAATGCAATACTTGATGTTAAACTTTACATCCATCCCGTTGTCACAGAGTTGACTTACACTTATGAGATTATGTTTCAGACCATCCACATAAGATACTTGATTCACTATTATTTCTCCTTTGACTATCATCCCATAACCTTTTATTTTGCCTTTCTGATTACCTCCAAAAGCCACTGAGCTTCCTTCTTTATTAGCATAATGAGATAAAAGCTCTAAAGTGCCAGTCATGTGTCTAGAGCACCCTGAATCTATATACCAGGTAGACACATGCTTTTGTTTCTGCAATCATACAACAAGTGATTTAGGTACCCACTTCCAGTTGGGTCCTTTCAAATTAGCATGTTTGAGGTATGCCACAACATCCTTTAATTTAGGCTTACTTTTCTGAGAAGCAGAGTTGCCAAAGTGCCCTTTAAAATCTCTGGAGGATTGACCTCTGAGATTTAGGACCAGACATGAAGAATTGTGGAAATGATTTGACAAGTCATGCATTAGATTAACACATTTACAGAACTTAGTTTGACAAGATAAAGACTTAAACTTTTCATTGAAATTCTCAAAGATGGATACAGAATTTAAAAAGATAGAGCCTGGTAACGCCAAAATTATACATGTTTTACTTGCATCAGTTCCCCACTTTTATCTTTATTTTGAGAGTATTTTTGATATTGTTTGACTTAAAAAGGTGTAAATCCTAATTTTGTAGGTTTTGGAGGTGCTTGAGCGTCAAAGTATAAAAAGAGGGTGAAAAGCGTCAAAAAGGAGACTTCTGTGCAAGCTTTGGAAATTCAGACTTTCTCGCCCGGAAGCTTCCAGAAGATTAGGGTTTGATCATTAAGTGTTTCGCTCCGCGAAGAGGCCGTTTTGCGAACGCGAAAAGGGTTCTGACGGGGTTTTATAAATGCAGCCTTTGGGTCATTCAGTTACATAATTCAGAAAACATCAACTTCAGTTCAGAAAATCAGTTAGGTTAGATGTTGGGAGCCGCTTAGGGTTTCCAACCCAAGAAGATGGAGGCTCGATGTGACGACTACAGAGGAGATTCGAGGGTATGCCGCGACAAACCTACCGGTCTTTAGTTTGGTTTGTTTACGCGTTCACGATTAGTATGTACTGATTCCGTTTGTGTTTTCATTATGGTTTGAATACCTTGGATTTTAGTTTAGTAATTAGATGCGTGGTTTGTTGAATGTTATCTTTGATTCCAGTTTGATTCATATTGTATGGTTATTTGAACTCGTTGGTTGGGTGTATTTGTTTGACCAAGATAGATAGACTCCGATAGGTTAATCAACCTTTCTTGACCTTCCCTTCGGAACCCGGAGAGTTGTGTTAGGTGGTAGCTTGGACCGAGAGCGACCAGATATTAGAATACCGTGCAATAGAGATAGAATTGGGTGACTGGTACTAGATTGTCTGACAAACAGTCTATGTATTGGGACTAAGAGGACCAAAACCTAGTTGATAGTCATAGATATACATGCTTGGTTGCTATGTGCTTAAATTCTGACAACAATCATTAATCTATGTCTTATGAAAGTAAACCATAATGGATTCATTTATCTCCAATGTGTGTCTGTTCATCAGTTTTCCACTTCTTGGTTAGGTTTATTTATTATTTGTCTTTTATCCTTCAAAATACTTTTCCAAAAGCAAAACCCCCAATTTTCCAGATTAATTGATTAATTCTTTAGTTGACATCTAGCTTAACCGTTCCCAGTGGTAAGAACGATACCTGGACTTTCCTACACTATATTACTCACGATCAGGTACGCTTGCCTGTATATGTGGTAAGACAGTGGCTAGGCATTAGAGGTTAAAACTTGTTTCGCTTTTTATATACAATAATTACCGCATCAAGTTTTTGGCGCCGTTGCCAGGGAATGGTTGCTTAGGTGAATACTGAAGTTTAGTTGATTAATCGATCCTTGATTGGGAATTTACTCCCGATTAAGTTATTTGCTTTCTAGGTTAATTTTTAATTTTTGTTATCTTTTATATTTTTGTGCTACTCCGGGTATTTTTCTTTGTTTGTATTGCAGATATGGAGGATTACGATAATACTCCCGATGATGATGTACCGATGTGGATACTTAGGAAACGCCAACATGAGTTAACGCTAAAAAAGTTACTTGAAAAACCCGTGGCAAATCAATCATCTCTACAACAAAAGGTAAATCATCCATTTGTTAAATCCGAAGATTCTAACAGTTCTTTAATTTTACAGGATGAGACGATGGATGAACAATCGGATGATCAGCCTTCTTGGGGATCAAAAGAACAAGAGTGGGAGGACCGCCTAAGGATTTTCGACTCATTGGCAGATTCTATGCGTAAGATGAGGGAGGAATCGGAAAGAATGCGAGAATCAATGAAGAAATCCGAATGGCTGACTCACTCTACCATTCAGCCACTAGTAAGTTGTCCAAGTTTTAAGGTTAACAATGATTCTAACGAAAAAAAATTTACTTGGACAGGATTCGTATTCAAAGATAAAGGTGGAAGGTACTTGGTTCGGGAAGGGTGTTGAACTTTCATTACAAGAAGATGCCCGACCAAATGACAAACAACCAATCGAAGAGCCTCCGATAATAATGATAAATTCCATGGATCAAACCGTTATCGAAAAGCTTGCGCCACCAATAGAGGATTCATGGATTCAACATGAGGTACTTCCACCATGGTCTGATTATGACGATTCTGACGAAGAATTTTCATGGCAGGTTAATGCAACCGAAGAATACTTTGATGATGACTGCCTAGATGGACTCAGAGCTTTAATGCAAGATGATCTACCCGAAGAAGCATCGTCGGATCAAACCCCTCCTCAACAAACGGTAAGTCCTCCATTGATTAATAAGGATGAGTCTAACAGCGTGTTATCGTTTTCACAGGGTAACCCACGCACAGTTAAAGGAGTATTGGCATAAGATCCTTTTTGGGAAGACAGTTGTCAAAAACAATTGGTTAACCCAACATCCCTGACGACATATTTAAAGGATCTTAGGCCAAACTCGTGCAAATCTGATGTTCATTTTGCAAGGAGACATGATGAGAACCGGTATGATAAGTGGTGCGCAACTCTTCCTGGTGGATCACACAAAGGTAAATCGGTAAGCCCAGGTATGTACCACTACTATCACCCTTGCTTAATTGCAAGTGAAGGGTGTTTCGTTTCAAACAGGAGTGCTTAAACCCGGAGTCAGGCTCGAGACTCATGGCAAAAACAAGCGCTTCTCGGGAGGCAACCAGTGAGTTTTTAAGTTTTTCATGCTTTTGGTGTGTTTCTAGGGTCGTAGAGTGTCTTTTAATGTCTAGGATTGATATCCAAATCATTTCGGTCAATTTTTGAAAAAAGTGGACAGAAAGGTTTTCGCTATCGCGAAAATAATTTTCGCTCCGCGAAACCAGGTCCGAAAAAAAAAATCTTCGCGGCGCGAAGCTTATATCTTGCGAACGCGAAGAGCTTTCTGTTAAAAAAAAATTGTTTTCTCAAGTCCTAACTAACCTCAAAAACTGTTTTCCTCTCACCAAAAGTTGATTCTTATTGTTCTTAACTTCAAAATCTCTTCAACTTTAAGTGTGGGAAGACTTTGGCTTTTTCAAACACTAGTAATAAACCATAGTTTTTCTAACTTCTCAAGCATCAGGTTTTTATTCACTTTAATGTTTTTACATAACTTGCTTGAGATTTTGAAAACTTATCCCTTAGTTTTTAAAGAAAATTATTTTTGTGCAAAAAGGGATAAATCAAGTTTTAAGTGTGGGAACCCCATGTGGTAACAATTTTCAAAATCAAATTTTAATGGGTTCCCAATTGCATATGGTTCAATCACTAAGTGTGGGAAAACTTTTTCTCAGTAGTTTTCCAAGTGCTTGTTTCGGTGCAAACCCAATAGTCTAAGCCCTTTGGTTCGAAAATGAGAGTTGAGATTTTATTTTTAAAAAGAAGGATTTTGACTAATGGTGATGAGGATTTGGATTTTCTCGTGTTGGTTAGGCTGTTCAATAAAGTTTTTAAATAAATTTTCTGTCCACGTTGTTATGTAACGCGATTTGACTTGACTTGATTTTGGGTTATCGTCCTATCTATCTTAGGTTTTATTTTACATTTTTCTTTTTAGTGTGTGTTGTTTGTAGGTTTTAGTATGGTAAGACCTCGGAGTCTCTTATACTTCATGAGCCGATCGTCAGCTTCAAGTCTTTTAACCCGGGGAGTTTTTGTTTCCCTTTCACCTCTCTACTTGTTTTTAATTGTTGTTGCATTGAGGACAATGCAAATTTTAAGTGTGGGGAGGGGGTTAAGTAGACTTAACTTGTTTTTATTTCTTAACCCATGAGTTAGTTGATCATTATCTTTTTACCTTTCCACATGTGCTTTAATTGTTATTGCATTGAGGACACTGCAATTTTTAAGTGTGGGAAGGGGGGTTAAGTAAACTTTTGCTTGTTTGTCCTTATTGTGCTTAATTGCTCATCTGATTTTATTTGAATTATATGGCATAATTTTTTCGAAATCCATGATCTTTTCAAAAAATTTGTGGAAGTCAAAAGAGTCTTGCATATAGGATGATACTTTTTGGAGTTTTTATGAGTTTGAAAAAGTCATGTGTATGCTAATTGCCATGAGTGATCCTTACCTTTTCCATGAGAGATTGAGCCTGAATTGTTATATTTGTTCATTTCTGTGAGGATGCCGACTTTGAACCAAGTAGAACTTGTCACTTTGAATGCTTGTCGAGACCACATAAGGAAAGTATGTCACCATTGCACTGATAGAGGCCTTCGTTTCAAACCCATTTAACCTTCGTCAGATAATCTCATCATAAGGTTATCTGATTTGCCTAGCCTATTTTTTGAAAGTACTCATCTTTAGTACTTTATCCCTTGTAACCTCTTTGAGCCTTAGCCTTTTCATTTCTTTACCCAATATTATATCCTTAGCCATTTCTTTTTATCTATCTTTTGGTCGTAGCTCAAAGTTGAATGCTTTTCATGTTTTTGGTCCGTTTTATGAATCTGACAATTAGAGAAAAGGGATTATGAAAAATAAAGAGAGAAAAAAGAGTAAAAAGCAACATAGTTGCTACTCAAAAAAAAAATAGAGAGCTTGAAAAGAAAAGAAAAGAAAAGACAAGAAAAGAAAGATAGAAAACGACTCATTCAAAAAGAAAAATCAAAAGAGTCGATGTGCTTAAAAGAGAAAAAATATCGAAGCCACAAATAAGCAATATGCTTAGGCCGATATAAAAAGTGAAAGTGATAGAAATCCCGAGCTCTAAAAATCTCAAAAAGTCAGATGTTGTAATTTGGATCCTAAACTGATTGGTTTTCAGGTTTTTGCTACAACCCTTAGTCACTTATATATATCTTTATCCTACCCTTACCCCTTAGCCTAACATTACAACCCTAAAGTCCTCTTGACGGTTGACAACTTTTCAGTGGTGGAGATGAGATTTGGTGACAAGCATATGCGTTTGGTGAAAGGTCGAGTATCAGTGTGATCACTATATAACATATTACCCCTTGAGAGATATACTTGATACATACTTTGTGAGGGTAAAAGGTTGAGCATGACTTTGATGACTTGTAAGGCTTTGATTGGTGTCTGAATTGTGTTTGATTTCTTGCGACTATCCTTGCTCTTTCAAAGCATGATCATGGGTGGAGGATAATTTTGTCGTTATTCTTATTTTATCAGATGTTTGCTTAAGGACAAGTAAATCTTAAGTGTGGGAATTTTGATAACGCCAAAATTATACATGTTTTACTTGCATCAGTTCCCCACTTTTATCTTTATTTTGAGAGTATTTTTGATACTGTTTGACTTAAAAAGGTGTAAATCCTAATTTTGTAGGTTTTGGAGGTGCTTGAGCGTAAAAGTATAAAAAGAGGGTGAAAAGCGTCAGAAAGGAGACTTCTGTGCAAGCTTTGGAAATTCAGACTTTTCTTGGCTCCTAAGACGGTTTTCTTCCTCCCGAAGATAGATAACTTCCTCCAAAAGACGGATCTTCAGCAGATAAGGCAAGAAGAATATTCCGGAAGATCTCGGAAGTTGGATTTAACTCACTCACGCCGCGAAGGAGGTTGCTTGCGCCGCGAGGCACTAGGTCGCGCCGCGAAGAAAGGGCTCGCGCCGTGAAGACCAGAATTTCTCGCCCGGAAGCTTCCAGAAGATTAGGGTTTGATCACTAAGTGTTTCGCTCCGCGAAGAGGCCGATTCGCGAACGCGAAAAGGGTTCTGACAGGGTTTTATAAATGCAGCCTTTGGGTCATTCAGTTTCAGAATTCAGAAAACATCAACTTCAGTTCAGAAAATCAGTTAGGTTAGATGTTGGGAGCCGCTTAGGGTTTCCAACCCGAGAAGATGGAGGCTCGATGTGACGACTACGGAGGAGATTCGAAAGAATGCCGCGACAAACCTACCGGTCTTTAGTTTGGTTTGTTTACGCGTTCACGATTAGTATGTACTGATTCTATTTGTGTTTTCATTATGGTTTGAATACTTTGGATTTTAGTTTATTAATTAGATGCGTGGTTTGTTGAATGTTATCTTTGATTCCAGTTTGATTCATATTGTATGGTTATTTGAACTCGTTGGTTGGGTGTATCTGTTTGACCAAGATAGATAGACTCCGATAGGTTAATCAACCTTTCTTGACCTTCCCTTCGGAACCCGGAGAGTTGTGTTAGGTGGTAGCTTGGACCGAGAGCGAACAGATATTAGAATACCGTGCAATAGAGATAGAATTGGGTGACTGGTACTAGATTGTCTGACAAACAGTCTATGTATTGGGACTAAGAGGACCAAAACCTAGTTGATAATCTTAGATATACATGCTTGGGTGCTATGTGCTTAAATTCTGACAACAATCATTAATCTATGTCTTATGAAAGTAAACCATAATGGATTCACTTATCTCCAATGTGTGTCTGTTCATCAGTTTTTCACTTCTTGGTTAGGTTTATTTATTATTTGTCTTTTATCTTTCAAAATACTTTTCCAAAAGCAAAACCCCCAATTTTCCAGATTAATTGATTAATTCTTTAGTTGACATCTAGCTTAACCGTTCCCAGTGGTAAGAACGATACCTGGACTTTCCTACACTATATTACTCACGATCAGGTACGCTTGCCTGTATATGTGGTAAGACAGTGGTTAGGCATTAGAGGTTAAAACTTGTTTCGCTTTTTATATACAATAATTACCGCATCAGAGCCCTTCATAGTTTTGGGCATCTTAGTACAAGATTTCCTAACAAGTCTAGGCTCTTTATTTTTCAAAAAGTTTTTCTTCTTCTAGTGGTTCCCTTCTCATAGAATTCCCTGCATGTGCTGAAACAGAAGATTGATTAGTATCAATCCATTTTTCCTTTTCTTTTCTGGAAAACTTAGGTCTTGTAAGTTCCATACTAGGAAGATTTGAGTTACTTGAGAAAGTGTACTCAGGACATGTGACCATCTCAGAGTCTAATGCAGTATCTGTCGATGAATTTGTTTCAATTTCTGAAAAAAAAATGTTATGGTTTCATTTTCACAAAAGAAGTCAGAATTTACAGATTTCTCAGATTCTTCTGTTAAATGTCTTGGAATAAACTCGGATGCACAAGGTGACAATTTCTTTTCAAAAGGTTTTACTGTGAATTGGAAGTCACAATCTTCTTGAGTAGAAGAATTACCAAACTCAAAAATTCCCAATTGACTTTGAATTACAAGATTCTTAGTAACTGGCTCACTCTTTTCAGATGGTGAGAAGGAATCAATGTAATCTTCAAATTCAACATTTGTGAAAATTAATGGTGTTTTTGACTCAGGTTTGTTCAGAATTTTTCTTCTTTTGAATACAGATTTTGAATCAGGAACATGACTTTTGATGTTTTGTGCAGATCTGGAGATAGTCTGTAGAGACTTCCTTGGATTGCCAGAAGACTTATGTTCATATTATGAAAAACCTAAACCTCTTCTTCCCATATTGACTCTAATTTTCTTAAAGACATTTTGTGCATCTTGAAATTTCCTGATTTTGAGTTCTCTGTCAAAAAGATCTCTGTGTAAAAATTCTCTTTCAGTTTGAAAAAATTCCTTGACAGATAAGGCATTAGTTCTCTCATTCCTTAGACTCTTAATCTCATCATTCTTTTCCTTAAGAGTTTTCTCAAAAATGATTGTCTTCTCTTTTAAGCTTTTGTAAAGTTCAATTCTGTTTGCTTCAGTTTGTTCATACATGGTGAAAAATCTAGATCTTTCTTCTGTCAAAGTGTTCATTTCTTTTTCACAAACAGATAACTTTTCTTTGAGATTATTGAACTCTTCTTGATGTGAATCAATGTTTTCAACAATCTTAGAGTAAAATTTTTCTAGTTCAGAAGATACCTCAGGGTCTTTGTTGTTGACTAACTCAAAATCACCTTTCGCCATTCCACATAACTCTGTCTCATCCTCAGAATCTTCAAAAGCTACCAATCCCTTCTGTGGTTCATCCTCTTCTGAAGATTCATCAGTTACTAATTCACTGGTTTGAGCAAGAAGCACCTTCTTGTTGTAAAAGTCAGCCTTTCTTTTAAAGTAAGCTGAGTCTTGCTTTGGCTTTGGAGAAGGCTTCTGTAGAGTTGGCTTCTGAGGTGTCACTGGTCCTGTTGCCCAGCACTCTGACGCATAGTGTCCTATCTTGCCACATCTAAAACATCCTTCAGTGTTCCTCTGTGGTTCTTCCTTTCCCTCATCATTTCTTGAATCATTCTTTCTCTCGAATTCTCTTCTCTCAAAACTTCCTCTTCTATACCCCTTCTTTTCATCATCCCATTTTCGCTCATAACTTTTTGATCCACCAAAAGCTCCTCTGCGAACATCTCTGGTAAATGAGACCAGAGTCTTCATCATTTCTTTCATAGACATCTCTTCTTCTGAACTTGATTTGTCATCATCTGTCTCTGTCAAGAGAGCTTTCTTCTTCTTTCTTTTCTCTTCTGTTCTCTTCTTCTCTACCTTTCCCTTCCGATCTTCTGCCACCAATGCTAAAGGTCCTCCAATACTACTATTAAGCTGTAAGACTTGTGGTTCTAGACTAGCCAAAGTACCATAGAGTTCTGCAAGAGACATGAATTCCAGATCTAAATTAGTTCTCATAGACATGGTAACATTTAACCACTCGGTCCCTAAACCCTTCAGGAACAATAGATTGTTATCTTCATTTGTTCTGATCACTCCAGACTTCTTGCACTTACTGATCAGTACATTTAGCCTAGAGTATGTATCTCTAAGACTTTCTCCCTCCACAGCCTTAAATTCATGGTATTCATTAATACACATGGTTCTATTGTTCTTAAGAGATGCAACACCACCTTCTAACTGTCTTAACAATTCACTCCACAACTCCTTAGAAGAATCACAATGATCTAGTGACATAAAAATATCATTTGGGAGTGCCATGATTAGCAACCTTTTGCATTTGGGGGCTAAGCTAGCCAATTCTTTCTCCTCATCGTCCCATTTGTCTAGGGGTTTGGGTTGATAGAATTCAGATATTTCAGGGGTAGTTGCAGTGGTTGGGACTCGTGGAATGAGTGTAACAGGTACGTATGGAGGATTGTGTAAGAATTCAGATATTCTGGGATGAATTCCTTCCAGGAAGTTAACCATTCTGATTTTCCATTGCTGGAATTCTTCCCGAACAAGGGTTGGGGGTTTGGATTGAGAACCAATACTCATGAAGTTGGTATTTGTCAAATTTGCCATGGAAAAACAGGAATAATCAAAGAGAATAGAATGAAGAACAGGAATCAAAAGAAAATTCAACTACAAACAGGAATCAATTGAATGGGGATTCAATTCCTGCTTTGATACCACTTGTTGGTCCAGATATTTGTATTGAATTGAGATTTGAACAATCACTATAGCTTGAAAGAGTATAATGCAGCGGAAATTAAGATAAGCTATAGATGAAAGTAAACAATAACGAAAATATTCAGCAATTCAAGATCATCTTACTTGAGTAATGACATGAAATCAATGATGAACTAACTTGAAAATCAATGGAACAGTAATCTCATATATTGATAAAACTTGATGAACAGTACAAAAGATTACTCTTACAACGAAGAGAGTACTAACAGCTATTTATACATAAAGGAGATGACCTAACAAACCCATTATGATCTTGACACGTGTTACAATCCTGATCGTACAAAGTGAGTCGGTTGAGGTAGTGACGTGGGCAGCACGAGGTATAAATAACCGTTTCTGCAGAAGTTGTCTGACGCTTTCTGTCGAGTATATCAGAGGTTCTGTGAGCTCTCGCAGAGATTCTACGGAGCTTGCCTTCATCCGGTAGAGCCTCTGTCAAAACTTACAGAAGCTCTGATGAATAAAACTTCAAATTCTGTCAAAACCTAGAAATCTTTTATCATTACTTTTACATTTAGAAATCATTAGCCAACAGTTTGGACATCAGCGATCGCTGATCACTAACTCCGTTTAGTATCAGTGAGAGCTGACATCAGCTAAGTATCCTTTGAAGACAAATTGTCATGTCACTATGAAACCATCAACATCATCTATTGATGCAAGCTGATGATAGAGTCAGCGATGCTAACGATCTGAAGTTGAAATCAGTGATAGCTAGCTGACTACTCTTACATGACGTTCCATAGAGAACAAGTCACAGTGCCTCCCTGATCCTTCCCAAGAATCAGCGACTCTAAGGCCTGATCAGTGACTTGTACTTTAAGAATACTATATTTGTCTTCTTGTCCTATATGCACAAAAAGGATTTGATTTGCCTTTCTGACAATAGTACAAAAGGGATGTCTCTTTACTGTTCCCTCCGTACTTATCACCCATAAGGCAACTGTTTACCATAGGCCATGACCCTACCACGCATGGGCATTATTTTATGGTACAATAGTACACCAAACCCAACCTTTACCTGACACGTGTAAAGTTGGGGATGGCATGCATTTAATGCATGGGGTATAAATATGAGCGTACTGTGTTCTTCAAACAGAACCTTTGGTCCATCTTCTATACCCCAATCCTTTCTTCTATCTATCTTCTAATTCTTTCTATCTCTTCTAATACTTGCTTTGTGCATAAGCAAAGGCCGTGTGTCTAAATACTTAAATAGATTGTTTGGATCTTGACAAAGTCTTGATCTGTTTCAACAAACAATCTACTTCAGTTCACATAAAGGCTCCGTAGGAGTCGTGGACTGAATTAAGTGGAAGAAACAGTGTTGATTGTATTCAACCCCCCCCCCCCCCTCTACAATACAATTTATCTTATTGGCCATCAATAGAGGACCAACATGTTGCAGAGGAGGCTTTCAGCAGCTAGGGCTGAACAGAAGGGTCGTTGTTGGTCAGAAACTTGTCATAAAAAAAGGAGGGACGTCAACAATGGTTGCCGGAAAGGAAGGATGTCGTTGATGGTTGGCGGAAAGGAGTGATGTTGAGGATGGTCGTCAGTAAAGAAGGAAGATTTTCAGCGGCCAGGGTTGAAAAGAAGTCGATGGTGGTGTGTTTCAGGAAGAGAGGCTTGCTTAAAGTTAAGAGCGGATGTGTCTTTTTTTTTTTTTTTTGCTGAACCTGGACAACACAACATTTCTATCTGTCCGAATAAGACCAAATCTGAGTGAATAAGTCACAACTCACAAGTAAACAACCATAAACGTCTGTGCGATAAGCCATTTTATCCATTAAGCTGATTAAGTCGTTAGTATTA